>JBBPKA010000055.1:0-168839 GCA_038088995.1 Guyanaporus albipodus | reverse complement strand
GAAACACTTGTCTTTCTTGTTAGTCTTAGTCCATTTAGAGTGACTGCTGTGAGATAGTTCAATGCCTTAGTATTAACAAAAGAACTAGTTCATCTCTTTCATCCTTTTATTAAGAAGAAGATGCCCATCATTTCATCCTCAATGTCCAAAGGCACCTTCTGTTATGCATTTGTTATATTTTTTCACCTTACTGTAGTCAATGGCACCTTCAGACTTCAATAATAGCCAAACTACAAATCTAGAGTAATATTTTGGACTTTATTAGACATCTCTGGATCTAACTCCAATGAACTCTGGAACTTACTCCACAACCTTAGTAAATACTTCTAGATCCATCACCACACCTTAATATCTGCTCCTTATATACTACCTCCACTTTTACTCCATCCATCTCTGGATGCTCCTTTTCTAATCTCTTTTATATTCTACTCTTCATTTCCACTTTAATTATTACCTATCTTATCTACATAACATAATGTAATACAGTAAAGTAGAAATAAAAGGATAGGGCTGGTAACAACAGGTTCCCAGCTTTGACCACTTGATTGCTCACTCCGATATGCAGTTTAAGGATAACACTCTCACTTTCATCTTCCATCCATCTTCTAACCTCTGTAGTTAGTAGTCAAGTGATTTCCTACATGTTCTGCATATCTAGCATCACTTGACCAAAGCTATTATACCACTCTACTATCTGTATATTAGTCTTGTTGATTGCTCTATTGCACTTCATGTTAAAGATAGCTAGATACTAGGCTAAAGGGGAATAGTTGACTACTTGAAGGTCAGAGAAAGCAACTCCATAACCACTGCTATGTATATACTTAGTCCAGTGTAATAAAATTGTTCTTTCTATAGTAAAACAGCCAACTCACTATATGAATTTTATTAGATTCCATAGAGCAATGTTGATCAAATGCTGATAAGACAATAGACTAGGAGGCTGAAGTAAGCCTGACCTGAGTCCAAATATCCAGGAAATCTGCCACTTACCTCCAATAGTAGGGATGTTTCCATAGTAAAGTAGAGGAAACTTCAAGGAAGACAAGATTGGGGGAAATGCCTTTAGTTTGGCCACCTTATATACTATTCAATTGAAATTCTGAAGCAGAGCTTTAATGTACATTAGGGTAGGTAATAGATAACTAGATCATATCCTATTGGTCAAAGATAACTAATCTAATCCTTGCATATAATGCAAGATAAGAGTGACTTGTGCCATTAGTTAATAAGCTAGGGCTATGAGTTGATGACTAAGCAATGACTTGGTGATGAGTCAGTGTGAGTCATGGTGAGTTACTATTTGTAGATAAGGGTTGTACTCAGGGTTGAGGATATGATATCATAGATAGGCAATAAGTGATAGGGAGATAAGAGTCTAGGTTGTTGACTATATTGATGGATCTAGAGGGATCTTGGTCTAGATGTGCCCATGTGATGTAATGTGGCTGTGTAAGTCATGTGACCTGTTGAAACTTGAGTTGAAGAGAATGAAGTGTAAAATAAGGAGAAAATAGTGATAAAATAAGAATAAAATAAGAAAGATACATAGCATTTATAACATATAGTGCATGAGAGGTAGTGGAATAGCACCACAAAAAACCACACTATTCATATAGTCATCCACCATAATGAAGAAGAATAAAGTTGCTTAGCCCATAGTATACTATGGCCAGTATCAGCTATTTCTCCAGTTTTCATTTCCACTCCTCCAATGCTTTTAGAAGAGTTCCTTGAAAGAGCAGACTTGTGTTCCAATAGTCATTTAGTGTACTCTACTCTTTCTCTGTCTCCCCTTAGAGTGATTCCACACTTGAGTTATATCAAGTTTGTATAGGGTGATTCTACTAGGATGATTTAGCCATTATATAAACATATAAAATAGGTCAATATATACTATACCTAGGTGGTATACAAAACTCTGAAACAACAAAAAAAAAAAGTCAAGAATAACTACTAATATCTTTTGAGTCCTTTAAAAAGGATAACATCCCAACTCTGACATACTATGCACCACCTCTGATTCTTGAAATGTCTGGATACACTGGATCCTCCCCTCCTCCTCCAGATTTCCTTACTGTTATCACCCATACTTTCCAACAACTCCTATTGGAGAGAAATAATAATGTTACAAAAAAATACAAGATATAGGGAAATGGAATAGAAACAGAGAAACATTCCACTTGTGGTGAATAAATATCTGACTATGGCAACAAGCACAGTGATGGAGCTCTGAAAAATTCTAAGTAATTGCTGAAAGTAATTGCTGAAATGGCCAACTTACTATTTAGATCTTACTAGACTCTAGTAAGCAATATTAGTCAAATATGATAAGACAATAGGCTAGGGGCACTGAAGTAAGCATCAACCTGAGTCTAGGTGTCCAAGAAATCTGCCACTATACCTCTGGACAGTGGAAATTATCCAATAGGAAATGAAAAAAGAACAAGACTGGAGAGAATGCCTCTAGTTTGACTGCCTTATATACTATTCAATTGAAACTCTGAAGTGGAGCTTGAATGTACATTAGGGTAGATAATAGATAACTGGATCATATCCTATTGGTCAAAGATAACTAACTTAACCCTTGCATATGGTGCAAGATAAAAGCAACTTGTGCCATTGGCTTAACAAAGTAGGGCTGTGGGTTGCTGATTGAGCAATGAGTCAGTGCTGTGCTTTGATGAGTCACTATCTTGAGATAAGGGTTATGCCAGGGTTAAGGGTATGATGTCATAGATAAGTGATAAAAGATAAGAGTCTAGGTTGTTGACTGTATTGATGAATTTGGGCCATGATGTCATGATGATGTCATGGGTCTAGATGTGCCCATCATGTGACTTGACATGTGATGTAGCTGTGTAAGTCATGTGACCTGTGGAGACTGGAGTTGAAGAGAATAAAGAGGGAAGTAAGGAAAAAATAGTAAAAAAATAGGAATAAAATAAAGGAGATATGTAGCATTCATAACAAATTGCCATCCCATCATAACTAGAAAGGGATGCTGCTCTATTCACTCTCATGACCCTATAACAATTTGAAAGAGAGAAGAACACCTATAATATGTCTAAAGAATATCTCAAAGGACTTCATCATAGGAAGTCTACATGGCCAACATTTAAGAAACCAGAAAAGCTGATCCATGGATTCTTCTGAATCAATATATTGGCATATGAGAACCTGAAAAAGCTACAAGCTCTCTATCAACATAACATGCCAATAGATATATTTCTGCAATAGTTTGTAATTTTGTAAAAAAAGTCTGAAATCTCCAATGAGCATGCATGAAATATACTACTCTGCAACATATCCTGACAAATATATGTAGAAGCTTACCAGATCACCCCAGACATCAACTCCCTTGACATATTGGGACTCAAACAAATCTACAAATGCATTGGATGAATATTTGAGTGAATAGCAGTTGAAAGGGGATTACCATTCTAATTTTACTCCAACCTCCCACAATCCTTTTGTTTACTCCCAAAGTCTCCTATGGCATATCCACACCCCCATCATTATCATTATTCCAAGTTCCATTGGATCCACTTGCACCACCACATTAGAAATGCCAAAGTTTAGTCCAAATTTAAAGTTTAAGTCTAAACCTTTGAACTGAACCTATAGGTTTAGGTTCAGACAAGAAGAAACATATGAGAACTGGTTTGAGCTTTCTAAAGACTAGCCATTTCAGAATATATCTACAGCAAGTAAAAAAACCATTGCAATAACTAATTTTAACAGTGTGTAGAGTGTACCGCAATCAGGGGTGGGAATGGTACCTAGCTCTGGTAGGAATAAATATAGTATATACTCTTGGCTACAATATTGTTTTTAGGATCACATGATTTGGATCAGGGGTTGTAGAGATATACATATTTTAAAACACCAACCTCATTGTAATAGTTTTTTCACTTTTAGTATTTACTATTTATATTAGAATAGTGTCTATTATTTTACTTTCATCATCATAAAATCCTTCTCTATTGATTACAAAGTTCTTATTCTTGCTAAGCCTCATGCTGGTTAATTTGCTTGCTCTATTGCCTCTGAGCTGGGTGTAAATGTTTCTATTGTGTGTAGAATTTGCTTTAGAGAGTGTCCAGACCTAGCAAAATTCTCTGGTAGTTGTCCATCAAAACTTTCCTCTACTAATATTTAACATGCTGTCCATTTTCTCTCTAGTGGAAAGGCAGAAACTACTGTTCAAGTTACCAAAACACACTCTAATATTATCAACTAGTCCCTTAATCCTAATACAGTTTTCCAACACTTGAAAAGATTTGAAATGAGAGTTGTAGTCAAAAAGAAAAGTCCTCTTTTCTTTGTCAAGTATTACAAGGCTCATTTATATTTTGCTTATGCTCACAAGGACTAGATTGTAGAAGATTGGAAACATGTCATTTGATCAAATAAGACCAAAATTAATTGCCTAGAGTCAGATGGACATGAATGGGCATGGAAAAAGCCAGGTAAGGATCTTAATATGGATTGGTTGAAGATACTATAAAGTTTGGAGATTCTATTATAATATGAGGCTGTATGACTTGGCAGGGAGTTGGATATGCTACCAAGATTGATGGTAAGATAGATGGTGATCTTTATCTTCAGATTTTAAAGGATGAACTACAGAATACTCTATAGTTTTATAATCTCCATTCTTCTAATATTATATTTCAGCAAGACAATAATCCCAAGCATACTTGCAAAAAGGTCAAGGAGTGGCTATGTCAAGTTTGGGCCCTCTGGAGTCAAGTCTAACTGGAGGACAAGTTTGTCTAGTGGAGGAAGAGATTAGGGCAGAGGAGAACCAAAGTCTGGACAGAAGAATCAAGAAGAAGGGATATAGGGGTGAGGATATTGGTGCAGACTTGTGTATTGCACCCTTGCACAATTCTGGGTCCTCATATTTCAGAGGAATGGAGCAGAGATCAGAGATTGGACAAGTGGAAGAAGAGACTTAATTCAATATTCATACTAAGGAGAAAGTACAGGAGGAGCAAGGGACTAAATATTAAAGTCATAAGACATGAGGAGACATGAAACAGAGGTGAATATGTGGTAGATAGTCAATATGAAACAACAAATGTCAAGAGGTGTCAAGTATGTCAAAGTGTAGGAGATGAAACACAATGTAATTAGAAAATATTTTAGAGAAAGATATAGGGTTTCAGGGAAAGGTATAGGATAAGGTATAGGTATTCCAAGTAGCAGAGGAAGTATGTCCAAACAGAGAAAATGAACTCTGGGTCAAAGTCTGAGGAGATAATGGATAAAGGAGGATGTAGATGGATGGAGTTGGCCAAAAGGAGCAGAGATGGAGTTGGAGGATGGGATATGACAGGCTAGATAAATAGGAATTCAACACTATAATATGGCCTGCACAGTCTTCTAATCTCAATTCCATTGAACACCTTTGAGGATATATCAAGAGAAGACTTGGAGAGTATAAAACTCCTGCTAATGGTATTATGGAAAAGAATTCAAGTGGAGTAGAAAAAGATACCAGCTGAGGAGTGTCAGAAATTTATTGAAAGCATGTCTAGAAGAGTTGAAACAGTGATTAAAGCAAGAGGGAGCCATATCAAATACTAGAACTATTCAAATATCTATTTATTATGAAAAGTGAAAAAACTATTGCAATGAGGTTGTTATTTTAAAATGTATATATCTCTGCAACCCCTAATCCAAATCATATGATCCTAAAAGCAATATTATAGCCAAGAGTATATACTATATTTATTTCCACCAGAGCTAGATATCATTCCCATTTCTAATTGCAGTGCACCTTGCACACTGTGTTATAATTAGTTATTGCAATGGCTTTTTCACTCACTGTATATGAAATTCATGTAAATTCAGTTCAGGTTCAGGTTCAGCTAAAGAAGGCCCTGAACTGAACTGAACTAAACTAAACTTTGGCAATTCTATATCACACTCTTTATCCTCCCATTCTCAATTCACTCCAATCAGTACACAATCTGAATACAGAGCTCCAATGGATATTGGATAATATTGAATCAGAGGCTCCTGCTTCAGATGTGGGAAAATTGGACACTTCCAAAATCACTCCTACTCAATGTTCAAATCCAAAAAAATTAATTGGAGCAATACAGCTACTTTGTGGAAGTTCTGGTTGTATCTTTGGAACAAGCCCTTTGATTTTTCACTCTGTTCACTACCTCCTCTGCATCTCTCCAACCAGAAGTCCAGCAAAAATCAATGCAATCTTTCTTTGTTATAAGAAAGTAGAAGCATACTGGCATGACTGAATAGAAGTCAAGAATTATCAAAAAGCCACTGAGACTTTAAAAGAGAAAGGCACATAAATAATAGAAATGTCTATGTGTCTCCACACAAAAGATCTAAACTTTCTTTTCCTTTTCTATTACTCCAAAAACATCTATAGAGATAGACAACACCATAGAAATAATCCCTAAACAATTATATAGTTATACTGAATCTGATTTTTCTAAATATATATTAGATAGTATTCTCTGAAATATATATGTCCACTTTAAAAGAGAGTCCCAACTAGACTCAGCACCAGAGTTAAAACAAAGTGTACTTAATTCCCTTGGTTTATACATAAGAAAAATAAAACCTATAAAAATGGAAAAAGATGATAATATAAAAAATATTTCTTTCTCATATTTTACTCTCTTCTTCAAGCTCCCTTTTTATTTTTCTCTCTCTAGAATTCCCTCCAAACCTAGTACTCTATAATTCAAAGGTGAAATATCTCTTGAGACTATTGTACTATATTCTATTTATTATGATAGATCTGGATAGGATCTAGCATAGTCTCTTTGGAGTCAAAGGATTCAAGAACAATCAATAGGTATTGGTTATATACTGGCAGGTACTTGCCAGAGTCAAGATTTCAGGGGCAAATTGAATTGTTGGACTTATATCAAGAGATTTCAAGAGAGCAGTCACTCAAGGTAGACTAAAGACCTCAAGAGATATATTCAAATATACCAATAGATACAAGTGATTTAGGATTAAGACAAAAGATTGAGGAAAAGGGATAAAGAGAAGAACAAGAGTAAAGAAAAGCAAGAGGAACAAGAAGAGAGTTTATATACCTCCATGATATCACAAGTGAAGAGCAGGCATGGAATATTAGAGAAGGCTATGGAACAACTGATGACTAAGTGTGCTATATAGCAGCTATGCATGAATTAGAGGAAATAAATAAGAATATGAAAAAGATATATAGATGAGGGTTGAATTTATGCTTCAGTAGCACAAGCAGTGCAAGACTAAATAGAGGTTTTACATAGTGAAAAGTGTCTAGGTGATTGAAGCTAGCTGGAGAAAACTCCAGCTTAAAGCCCTATTGGATTCTGGAGCTTCTAATATATTTGTTGACTTGGATTGGTATTCTTGAAAAGGACTTGAACTTAAATTATTGAATTGTATTATATCTACTATGAATGCCAAGGATCTTATTAAGTGAATGGTATGATCACCCACTTTGTAGCACTAATTATTACTATCAACAAACACATAGAAAAAATCAATGCTGATATTTCTAAATTATTCTCCCATTCTCTATTTATCAGATATGACTGGCTTGCACACCATAGCCCCAATGTTGACTGGAGTGCAAAGACTATAATCTTTCTCCACTGCATGGAGTAGTGCTACACAATTAATAAGTTGGTTATGGAATACAAAGCTATAATCTGGAGTTATTTCTTCTCCATTGATAATTTATTCTAAGAAGAGTTGGACCTGATTGACAAGGTTCCTGTAGAGCTTTATAAATACCTGGATATCTTCTTCAAGTTCAAGTCCCAATGGATGTCAAAACAAAAACCCTAGGATCATATATTATAAATACTATATATTTTTTTTATTTTATTCCTATTTTTCTATTATTTTTCCCTTACTTCTCTCTTCATTCTCTTCAACTCCAGTCTTCACAGGTCACATGACTTACACAGCTACATCATATGTCAAGTCACATAATGAACACATCTAGACTTTATAATGTTACTATGATATCACAGCCTAGATGCATCAATATAGCCAACAATCTAGACTTTTATTCCTTATTGCTTATCTATGACATCATATCCTTAACCTTGGCACAACCCTTATTTCAAGATAGTGATTCATCAAAGCACAGCACTGACTCATTGCTCAGTCAGCAACCCACAGCCCTGCTTTGTCAAGTTAATGGTACAAGTCACTCTTATCTTACATCATATGCAAGGGTTAGATTAGTTATCTCTGACCAATAGGATATAATCCAGTTATCTATTACCTATCCTAATATATATTAAAGCTCTGCTTCAGAGTTCCAATTGAATAGTATATAAGGTAGCCAAACTAGAGATATCCTCCCCAGTTTTGTTCTTTTTAAAGTTTCTTTCACTTTCTATTGGAAAATCTCTACTATCTGGAGGTATAGTGGCAGATTTCCTAGACATTTGGACTTAGATTAATGCTTACTTCAGCATTCCTAGTCTATTGTCTTATTACACTCACTGATATTGCTCTTTAAAATCTAGTAAGATCTGAATAGTAAATTGGCCATTTCATCATGCAATCAACTTGAACTCAGACATTGTTTCCAAGAAGAACAGAGTAATTCCACTCTCAAACAAAAATATTGAAATGGCCAACTCACTATTTGGATTTTACTAGACTTTAAAAAGTAATATCATTGCTTGCAATAAGACAATAGGATAGGGGTTGCTGAAGTAAGCAAGATCTAAGGCCAGGTGTCTAGGAAATCTACTACTATACCTCCTGTAGTGGAAATTACCCAATAGGAAGTGGAGGAAACTCCAAAGAGGACAAGACTAGGGGGAATGCCTTCAATTTGGCTACCTTATATACTATTCAATCAGGACTCTAAAGCAGAGCTTTAATATACATTAGGGTAGGTAATAGATAACTGGATTATATCTTATTGGTCAGAGATAACTAATCTAATCCTTGCACATGATGCAAGATAAGAGTGACTTATGTCATTGGTTGACAAATCAGGGCTGTGGGTTTCTGAATAAGCAATAACTCAGGGCTAAGTTATGTGAGTCATAATAAATCACTATCTTACAATAAGAATTATACCCAGGATTGAAGATATAATGTCATAGATAAGTGATAAAGGATAAGAGTCTAGGTTATTGGCTATGTTGATGGGTCTGAGCTATGATGTCATGATGACATCTTGAGTCTAGAGTGGTCTATGGTCTGGATATACCCATTATATAACTTGTCATATAAAGACTCAAGTTAAAAAGCATGAAGAAAAGAGTAAGGGAAAAATATAGAAAAATAGGAATAAAATAAAGAAGATATATAGCATTCATAACAGATATGAATGAACTCTAGACATTCATAGATTGTCATATCCCATCCTCTAACATACTCCTACTCCCTCTAGCTACCTCCACTCTTGGACATTTCTTAATTCTTAGTCAATATACTGGACTTCCCTTAGAGTTTATTCCTAATCCAAACTAGCTTGAACTAGTGCTTGTATTATTCTCAGTTATATTTCATCTTTGCTTCCCCTTGTTTTTCTATTATGTTTCCTTTACTCTTCTTTTTACAAGTTATATAACAAGTTGCATAATGGATACATTCAGACCATGGACCATCCTAGATCCATGATGTCATCATGACATTATAGCCTAGACCCATCAATACAGCCAATAGCTTAGATTCTTATCTCTTATTTCTTATCTATAATATTATATTCTCAATTCTAGACACAATCTTTATTGTGAGATAGTGACTCATCATGACTTACTATAACTTAGCCCTGAGTTATTGTTCAGTTAGTAACCCACAGCCCTGGCTTATCAAATCAATGGCATAAGTTATTTTTATTGTACACCATGTGCAAGAGTTAGATTAGTTATCTTTAACCAATAGAATATGATCCACTTATCTGTTACCTATCCTAATGTACATTAAAGCTCTGCTTCTGAGTTTCAAATAAATAGTATTATAAAGCAGCCAAACTGAAGGCATCTCTTCTAGTCTTGTTCTCTTTGGAGTTTTTCTACTTCATTATAGAGACATCTCTATTATTGGAGGTCGGTGGTAGATTCCTTGAATACTCTAGACTTAGGTTAAACTTACTTCAGCTTCCTAACCTTATTGTCTTATCACCATCTGACTAATATCACTCTGTGGAGTCTAGTCAAGATCTATATAGTAAATTGATTGTTTCATAGTATATAAAGTGGTCAAACTAGAGGCATTCCCCCTAGTCTTGTTCTCCTTGGAGTTTCCCCCACTTTCTATTGGGTAATCTCCACTCCAAGAGGTATAGTGGTAGATTTCCTGGACATCTAGACTCAGGTTGGACTTATTTCAGTCCTATCTAGTCTATGGTCTTGAAATGGCCAACTTATTATTTGGATCTTGCTGGACTTCAAAGGCAATATTAGTCAAATGTTGTATAAGACAATAGGCAGGCAATGCTGAAGTAAGCATCAACCTAAGTCCAGGTATCTAGGGAATCTGCCACTATATCTTTGATAGTAGGAATTATTCAATAGAAAGTGGAAGAAACTTCAAGGAGGACAAGACTAGAAAGGATACCTCTAGTTTGGCCACCTTATATACTATTCAATTAGAACTCCAAGACAAAGCTTTAATATACATTAGGGTAGGTAATAGATAACTGGATTATATCCTATTGTTCAGAGATAACTAACCTAACTCTTGCATATAGTGTGAGATAAGAGTGACTTGTACCATTGGCTTGATAAAGCAGGGCTATGGGTTGCTAATTGAGCAATGAGTCAATGCTGTGCTTTGATGAGTCACTATCTTGAGATAAGGGTTGTGCTGGGGTTAAGAATATGATATTATAAATAAGCAATAAGAGATAAAAGTCTAGATTATTGGCTATATTGATGGATTTAGGCTGTGATGTTATAGTGATGTTATAGGTCTAGATGTGTCCATTATGTGACTTGATATGTGGTGTGGCTGTGTAAGTCATGTGACCTGTGGAGACTCGAGTTATAGGGAATAAGAGAAGTAAGAAAAAGATGGTGGAAAAATAGAAATAAAATAAGGGAGATATATAGTATTTATAACAGGTCTTATTATCTAATTGAGAAACATGAAAGATGAGATAAATGGAACAGAGGATATCTGATAAATGTAGTGTAAAAAAGAGAGTATCTAGTTGGACAATAATTGAAAAAGATCCAAGGTTCTTTTCAGAGAGTTTTTGAAAAGGTTAAGTAAACTGGAGATACTTGGCTTTTACATATATCAAATCTTTGAGTTTGAAGTCCAGAGCAAGGATACACTTGGTGTAAGTTGGTCCTTGATAGTGCTTCTACACTTCCAGCATCTCCAATTGAAGAAACTTATGCAGCTGTTTAAAATCAGCCATATAAGTGGAGGCTATAGAAGAGATCAGGAAGCAATCAAAGTAAACAGAGAAATTAGAATGGTTTCCCTTGTTGGTGAAAAAGAATGAAACACTAGTAATAGCACTAGATGTGTTGTTGTACATGAATTTTGCAAGAAGGAGATCTGTCCAGTTGTTTTGTTGATAATTGGAATAAGCCCAGAGGTATTGCTTCAAGGTTTGGTTAGTGCACTCCATCTGGCTATCTTCCTCCAGAGGTGAAATGGAGATATATATCAAGAGCTTTATCCAAGGATTGAAAGAAATGACACAAACTCAGAACCATAATCAAAAGTGATATATACAGAAACTCTATATTTGAAGAATATATTAATAAGGAATAGTCTGGTAAGACCAGCAGATATAACAATATCATGAGTCAGAATAAAGATTGCTTGTTTTAACAACCTGTAAATTACCACTAGGATAGCAATGAAGCCATTAGATGAAGAGAGCTGCTTTATAACATTCATAGAAATAGAGTTCCACAATTTCTCTAGAACTAGAAGTTGCTTAAGGAGTCCATATAGGCAATGTTGTGGGATCTTGGCTTGGGTACAAGTAATACAAGAACTAACATAGTCCTTAACAAATATATGGACATCTGGCCAGATGTATTCTTAACAAATAAGTCCTAATATATGGCTTTTGTTACAATAGACCTGAATAGGATCTATATAGTCTCTTGGGTCAAAGGTTCTAGGGTTCAAGGATTCAAGGGTTCAAGGATTCAAGAATAATAATGAGTATAGTTGTATTCTAGTAGGTATATACCAAGGTCAAGGATTCAAGGGGTTTTCAAAGGAGCGGTCACTTAGGATAGACTGAAGACCACTAGGAGTATATTCAAATGTACCAACAGATACAAGTAATTGAGGGTAAAGGCAAGGAATTGAAGGAGAGGAATAAAAAAGAAGAACAAGAGTGAAAAGAAGCAAAAAAAGGAAAAGGGAAGAATTTATATACTCTTATCATATAGCAAGTAAAGAGCAGGCATGGAATATCAACAAAGGCTATAGAATAACTGATGACTAAGCATAGCTGTGCAAAGGCTATGCACAAGTTAGAGAAAATAAATAAGACAAGTAAAAAAATATATAAACAAGGGTTGAACCTATACTTTGGCTATATAGGCAGTATATGGCTAAGCAAAGAGTATGTATGGTGACAAGTATCCAGGTAAGTCTAGAGCAGAGGGAAAGAGGAAGCATAAGAGGAAAAAAGAGAGCTGAAAAGAAAAATGTAACATTACCCCTTTAGTAGGAGATAAGTTTCTAATAAATCAAACTAAAAATTGCTATATGTTTCTCCAGCCAATATTATTGATGATATCATCCTCATAATTTGAAGATGGGGAGTAGGGAGGAGATACTGGAATGGGGCACCTTCCTCCAGTAGAGATTCTGGCTAAGCAGCCTTATCTTTAGTGTAAAGAGTGGAAGAAATGGAAAGAAGTAGGTAAGGTAGATGGTAAAGAAGTTATGAATCATTCAGGTGTATATTGTCTAAAAGAACACCTTTGCTAAGTATGGCCTAGGCTCTATTATAAACAGGAGAGATATTGGAATACTAAATACTCAACCCTTCTATATCTCAGATAGTGGTATTGATAGTAGGTTTTATGGTATCTTGGATGATTTGAGGTCAGTACTATAGTTTCATCACCTTCTGACCACCAGGCTTCTGCTCATTTGACAAAATAAAGTTCCTCCAAGTTAAAAGCTAAAAAAGTGGCTAATGATAGGGAGACAGGTGGAGTGTCAGGATGAGTTTTTGAAAAGTAACAATCAACATTAGCTAGAAATTCTCCTAGATATAGCTGATATCTGAGATTAACTAGCTCATTTTATAGGATATTATACACTCCTTGAATAATTCCTACAACATATGTGATAACAACATTATGGAAAAACATCTAGGTGATGGGCTCCAATTGTTTAACCTATAGTATTGCCCAATGGAGGCAGTCAAATGGAGAATTGGAGTCAATATAACTGGTGATGGTAGTAATAAGGTAGCTTTTGGTGAGAGAGGAGATTAGTTTAGTTTTGTATTTCTGATTAGAGATGTCTTGGCAAAGGGCATGGGCATGAATGGAAAGATCCATAACTATGTCTAAAATAGGTTAACCAGGCTCAGGAGAGGAAATTGGCATAGATAGGGTATTGACAATTGAAGTAGGGATAAGATATACTGCTTTATTAGCAAGGGTGGCAGATTTCCAATCCAGTGAAGCTAGGGTGGACAATGATTTAGGAGGCAAGGAGGAAGTGGATTCAGAGTATGATGACAGAGAAAACAAAGACAGGGTGGAGGTAAAGAGTTTAGAGAATTAGAACATGATTGTTGTGGTGGAGCAATGGAAGATTAGGCTGAGAAAAAGATTGAGGGGTGACTAATATATTAGAGGTGGAGATAACTATGGGAAGGGTTTAGGATTCATACCTCATTATAGGAAAAAATGGGGATTAACTGGTAACTAAATGAGTGCAGTGATTATGAGCAAACACAGTGTGAAAAATTCTTTCTGATCACAAAGTGGAATTGTTTTCACAGAAGATTTGAAGATGTGTTTCTACTTTCTGATTTACACATTTAGTTTCTCCATTGGATTGGAGATGGTATATGATGGAAAAGAAGAGGTCATAGTTCAAAAGCTTCTCTAGGGCTTGGAAAAAGGAAGAGGCAAACTAGGATCCTTGATTGGAAATGGCTTTGTCATATAATCTGAATCTAAGGTAGACTTTGTGAAAAAAAAAGGTAGCTATCTCTTCTACTATAATGAATTTCTTAATAGAGCAAAAAATTACCCCCTTAGTAAGATCATGGTCTATCATGGCCAGAAAAGAGTCAAAGACAAAGGAGGAGAAAGGTCAATGATAAAATTGCAGGAGACCTGTTGGAAGGGATGGGAATAGAAGGTGGAAATAGGCATAAGAGGTGGGGAAGTGGAATGGATATTAGCCTTGGCTTGTTGGCAAGAGGCATAACCTTTAATATCTTTCCAAACAAAATAAGCAATATCAGGCCACCAAAATTCAGCTGAGACTAGTTAACATGTTTTAAGATATCCAGAGTGATCTACTATGTTATAGTAATGGCATCAGCAGACAATGGAACAATAGAGGTCAAGGTTCTTTGAAATATATATATGGTCTTGGTAAATAAGGATGTCATTGGTCATTTGGAAGTCTAAGAGGCAAGAGCAGAAGGCAAGGGAGGTATTAGAGTTCAAAGTTTGTAATTTCTAAAGGACTAAAGGATTAGACTTGGCAGATTTAGCAATATGATTATGAAGGATAATATTGATCAGGTTGATGAAGAGAGAGGGGGAAAGAAGAGTGACTCCAATGTTATCTGATTTAGAGGAGGTTAAATATGGTTAATGGAAGAGAATATCAGATTCTACAAGAAGTTTGCCAGATACATAATGAAGTTGAAGGTTAAAGTTAGCAAGATCAAGAAGCCATTAGGATTGGTGGCAATTGAGCTATCAGAATGACTTGAAATAGATTAGGTTCTTGTGGTTGATGAATATCTAGATCAAGAAGGCAGAGCCTCAGAAATAATGTCTCTAGGATTTGAGGACCTGGATAATAGCAAGGAGTTCTATGTTATAAATATCATAGTTGCATTAAGCAGGGAAGAATGATTGGAAGAGATAGAAATAGAGATACCATTTCCCATTAATATTTTTTTGGAGAAGTATTCCTTCAAAGATAAAGGCAAAAGCATTGATGGAAATAGTGAAAGGTTTAGAAGAGTTAGGAAGTTGAAGGACTGGTTGTATAAGGAAGAGTTCCTTGAGGCAGAGAAATGCCTTATTGCAGAGGAATGACCAATTCCATTTCTAAAATGGCCAACTTACTATTTGAATCTTGCTAGACTCCAAAGGCAATACCAGTTGAATGCTATATAAGACAATAGGCAGGCAATGCTAAAGTAAGCATTAACCTAAGTCCAGGTGTCTAGGGAGTCTGCTACTATACCTCCAGACAGTGGGGATTATTCAATAGAAAGTGGAGGAAACTCCAAGAAGGACAAGACTGGAGAGAACACCTCTAGTTTGGCCACCTTATATACTATTCAATTAGAACTCCAAGACAGAGCTTTAATGTACATTAGGGTAGGTAATAGATAACTGGATTATATCCTATTGGTCAGAGATAACTAACCTAACCCTTGCACATAATGTAAGATAAAAGTAACTTATACCATTGGCTTGATAAAGTAGGGCCATGGATTGCTAACTGAGTGATGAATCAATGCTATGCTTTGATGAGTCACTATCTTGAGATAAGGGTTGTGCTGGGGTTAAGGATATGATATCATAAATAAGCAACAAAAGATAAAAATCTAGATTATTGGCTATATTAATGAATTTAGGCTATGATATCATAGTGATGTCATAGGTCCAGATGTGCCCATTATGTGACTTGACATGTGGTGTGGCTGTGTAAGTCACATGACCTGTGGAGACTCAAGTTATAGGAAATAAAGAAAAAAGTAAGGGAAAAATGGTGGAAAAATAGAAATAAAATAAGGGAGATATATAGTGTTTGTAACACTATCTCCTTTCTGGAGATCAACTTCTAGGTGATTGAAAGAAAGTATTGACTATTTAGGAATTGGTTTTCCACAATGGTAGAAAATGTCAAAGAATTATGCTTTGGACATTCAAAGTTGTTGAGATGCACTTGATTGCAATTTATAGAATTTAGCTACTGCATCTGGTGCATCTTTGAGGTGAGTAGCTGGTTCCCATGTGTATTTGTCATCTTCATATCCTTTCTAGTGGACAAGATATTTAAAACATCTATTCTTGAGTCTTAAATCAATGATAAGTTTGACTTTATATTGTTTTTCATGATATTTTGTGACCAGAACTGGTCTGTATTTAAATGTGGGTTGGCCAGTAAGGTATTCTTTATATGGTTTGATATGTGATATGTTTACAACTGGATGAATCTTCATTGATGAAGGAAGGTGAAGTTTGTAGGCATTGGTTTCTTTGATGTTAATGATGTCATAAAGTCTGATCTATTGTTCCATTAATTTGTGTGATGCATAGGATAACTTTAGATTTTTGGTTGAAAGCCAGACTTTGTCACTGATAGCATACTAAGGTGCTGTTGAGCAATGTTTGTCTACTTGAACTCTCATTTGATTTTGTGCTGTCACCAAATTTTGTTTGACTTATTCAACTATGTTTTTGATTTTCTCAACAAAGTCATTGGTAGCAGATGCTTTTGACTGATGTTGTTTGAATCCAAGTCTAGGATGATAGAAATGTGTGACATTGAAGATACCTTCTATCTAGAAGTTTGCCTTTTGGAGTTGTATGAGAATTGTATAATTGATAACCATTTAATCCATTTGTGTTATTTTTTTGATGTGAAGATACAAAGGTATTGTTGAGGATTATGATTCATGTGTTCAATTTGTCTGTCTGTTTGTGGATGAAAAGCTATGAAAAGTTTAGGTGTAATTCCTAGCTTTTTGCACAAATATTTTATGACATATGAGGTGAATTGTGGTCCATAATCTAAGATTATTGTTTGGGAGAGGCCATGGATTTTCCAGATATGTGTTAGATGGAGTTTTGTTGTTTTGAGTATAGTAATTGCTTTGTTGCAAGGTACAAATTCTATTGTTTTTTTTGAAAATCTGTCAACTATAACCAAAATGGAGTCATATTTATTGGATTTTGGCAAATCTATGATAAAATTTGCAGAGATGTCTTGCCATGGTCCATCAAGTATTGGAAGTGGTTGAAGTTTTCTTGGTATTGCAAGGTTTGACTCTTTGAATTGTGTGCAGCAATCACAGCATGAAATGTAATCTTTTACAATTGTGAATAGTTATATCCATGTATATGATCATTGGATCAATTCTAGTGTTTTGTTGTATTCTGGATGTCCAGTAACTGGGGTGTCATGGTATAATCAAAGGATTTCTATTTTAAGGTCATGATCATCTGATATGACAAGCTTGTTATTATTGTAACATAATTCTTCTATTTTTGTGACTTCTTTCAAGATAAATATATCATCTGTATTAATTTGAACTGTTTTGATCATGGAATCAGGGATGATCTGTATTTCTTGATTGTCTTGATCTATTCTATTGGTGTAATCTTCTCTTCTGGATAAAGTGTCTGCTTTTACTATTTGAGTTCCTACCTTGTGGATTATTTGAAATTGAATTTTGATAGGTATTGGATCCATTATACTTGTCTTCAGTTTAGATTCTGGCATTGCATGAACCATTGAAGATTTGCATGATCATTCCATATTTCAAATTCTTGATGTGCTTCTTTAAGATAGTGTTTCCATTGTTCTAATGCTTTAATAATACTAAGAATTTCATTATTTGCTACAAGGTAATTGCATTCTGCAGGATTAAAGAAGTATGAGAAATATGCAACTGGATGCCATTTGTCATTTATTTGGATAGAGAGTGCTGTGCCTGATGCAAAGTTTGAGGCATTTGTTTCTAGATGAAACTATATGTCTATATTGGAGTATGTGAGAATTGGAGCTGTGGTAAACCTTTATTTGAATTCATTGAAGGCTGATTCTTGTGATTCTGTCCAAACAAATGGTGTGTTTTTCTTAGTTAGATCTATAAGTAATCTTGTAAGTTTGAAATATCTGTTGATGAATCTTCAGTAGAAATTGGCTAATCTAAGAAAGCTTTTGATAGCTTTGATGGAGGAAGGTGTTGGCCATTTGAGGATAGCTTTCACTTTCATGTCATTTATTTTGATTCCATTTTCATTTATGATCATTCCAAGAAATTCTACTTCTTTGGTTCAAAAGATATACTTTTCAGGTTTGATAAAGAGGTTGTTCTTATCTAAGAATTTGATAACTTGAAAAACTGTTCTATTATGTTTTTTAATGTTATTATTCTTTATGAAGATCATGAGGTCATTCATATAGATGACCACTATTGTATCCATATCTGTGAATATTTTATTTATTATGGTTTGGAAAGTTGCTGGGAAATTGCAGAGTCCAAAGAACATTACAAATGGTTCATAGGATCCTCTGTGGCATGTGAAAGTAGCTTTCCATTCATCACCTTCTTTAATGCATATGTTGTTGTATCCCCAATATAAATTCATTTTTGTGAAATGTTTTGTGCCTTTAGGCTTGTCAATAAGTTGGAAGATGAGCAGCAAAGGATAGTTGTTTCTAATGATATATTTGTTAAGATACTGGTAATCTTGCACCATTATTTTTTGTCCATCTTTCTTTGGAACAAAGAATACTGGTAATGTTTGTGGAGATTTGCTGGATCTGACATATCCTTTTTACAATTGATCATTGATAAAGTCTATGACTTCTTGTTGTTCATTGGATGAAAGAGAAATGATTTGACCTTTCTTTGATTCAAAAGAATCTTTGAGATCTATTGCATGGTTTCATGGTTTTCTAACAGGCATATGTTCTGATTCTTTTTTTAAGAAGATGTGGAGGTACTTGTGATATTCTTTTGGAATAAGTTCTTTTACTGGGATCTCCTTTGGCTTGGAAGGGTCTTTTTCCTTAAAGGTATATATGTGTTGAATTGAATCTTGTTCTTCTGATTTTATTTGATATATGAATGAGGATTTATTGTTTAGTATGTTATAGTCTATTAGGCATCTTGACAATTTGACTGTTCTGGTTGTCCAATCAATCTTTGGGATGTGGTGTTTAAGTCATGTATAATCAAGGATGAGTTGATATCCTTCTAAGTTAGTGACTTTAGCAGTGACATGTTCACAATATCCTTGATAGTCTATGAGGATTTCTGCTATACAAATAATACTTCCAGTAGAGTTTGGGATTCTATCTACATTGTAAACTTTTATTGGTTTTGGAAGCTATTTAAGGAGTAATTGAATTTTTTTGATCCATGTTTGATTAATAAATGTGGTATTGGCTCCACTGTCTAGTAATGCAGATGCTTTAACAAATCAATGGTGGAATCTAAGGAGAGAAATTCAGATAGATATAATGATATCTTGTTTTGAAAAGGATCTGATTTTGAGATTTTCTGAGGAGGATATGCATGAGTTGATTCCTATGGGTCCAAAATTTTTGTCTGCTCTTTTCATTATGGGTAGCTCAGCTACTTCAATTATTTTAAAAGAGTGAATTTTCTCTATAATGAGTTGTGTGATGTAATTGCCTGAATTTACCTTGAATATTTCTGTTCCTTGATTGATTAACAGAATCATGAGGTTACTTTGGTAGTTAGGATCTATGACTCCTGTGCCAATGTGAATTCTATATTTAACTACTAGTCCACTTCTAGGGGTGATTCTTCCATAGGCATCTAAAGGTATTGCCACTTGGATGTTAGTGTGATGACAAATTGCTATCCTAGTAAAATATTTTTAGATTCAGAGGAGTAAAGATTTAGGCCTGTGGCATGTTCTGATATATAGATTGGGATTTTAGCAGTTTCTAATGTTTTTCAAATTGATAATTTCAAGGATAAAGGGGTTTTCATAACTTATTCAGGAGTAGTTTTGCAGACTTGAACATTCTAAGAGTTTAAACCTAGGAGGTTTTTTTCCTTTTGTTTGGAATTTTTTATATCAAAGAAAAATGCCTTTATTTCTTCATAGTTCATGCCTCTAACAACACAAGAAAGGCCTTTGTATTCTAATTCTAAAGATTCCAGAGTCTTTAGATTCAGAGTTGGATTCTAAATTCATGTCTAGGGCTCAAACTTTCCTAGATTTCTTAAATCTTCTGTTCTTACCTTTAGACTTGCCTTTGGATCTAAGTTCTTTTGTGAACTTTGATCTATTGATTGGATGGAACTTGCAAAGATGTGAGTGTCTTCCAGTTTTGTAATAGATTCAACATTCTTTTGAGCATTTATCTGTCCAATATCCTTCTTCTTTGCAGTTATAGCATTTTGCAATTTCTAATGCATCTATATCCATAGCATATTTATTGTGTCTGAATTGATATGGAGAGAATTTCTTTGGGAAGAAGAAGAAGCAATACTCTTTTTTAGTTTGGCTAATTTGTTGAATGACTTGGACTGTGTCTTCAATTATGTTTTTTTGTTGTTTGATTTGGAACATCTCTTCTATAATGTCCTTCCTTATATTGTTTTCTAACAACCAAACTCCAAATTGATTTGGAATGCCAGACTGGTGGAAAAGGATTTGCCATTTCAATACAAATGCATCAGTGGAGAGATGATCTTGTCTGAATTGACTGATCTTTCTAGTTGCCCAATTACTTTGCAACTAGAGTTGGAAGGTTTCTTTAATTCTTCTTGTAAGACATCACCAGCTTATAAGATCAGAAGTCTAATCTATGAGTTTTGCAATTTCATTTTTAGTGAAGTGTAATCCTTTAAATCCTTTTAATCTTGATAGAATTGTATATGAAATGGCCAACTTATTACTTGGATCTTAGTCAACTCCAAGGGCAATATCAGTTGTTTGCTGATAAGACAATAGGCAAGAACACTAAAGTAAGTGTTAACCTGAGTCAAGATATCCAGGGAATCTGTCACTATACCTCCAGACAGTGGAAATAATCCAGTAGGAAGTGGGAGGAACTCCAAGAAGGACAAGACTAGGGGGAATGCCTCCAGTTTGGCTGCCTTATATACTATTCAATTAGAACTCCAAAGCAGAGCTTGAATTACATAAGGGCAGGTAAATAGATAACTGGATTATATCCTATTGATCAGAGATAACTAATCTAATCCTTGCATATAGTGCACAATAAGAGCATTTCATGCCATTGGCTTAATAAAGCAAGGCTATGTTGCTAACTGAGCTGCTGACTAAGTGATGAGTTAGTGCTATGCTTTGATGAGTCATTATCTTGAGATAAGGGCTACACCTGGATTGAGGGTATGATGTTATAAATAAGCAATAAGAGATAAGAGTCTAGATTGTTGGCTGTGTTGATGGATCTAGGCCATAATATCAGTGATGACATCATAGATCTGGATGTTCATTATGTGCCTTGTTATGTGATGTGGCTGTGTAAGTCACATGACCTGTAAAAACTCAAGTTGAAGAGAATGAAGAGAAGAGTAAGGGAAAAATGATAGGAAAATAGAAATAAAATAAGGGAGATATGTAGTGTTCATAACACAATTTCTTTCTTAAAGATCAACTTCCAGGTGATTGAAAGGAAGTATCAACCTTTCAGATATTGGTTTTCCACAATAATAGAAGATGTCAAAGAATTGTGCTTTAATCATATAAAGTTTGCAAGGTGCACTTGGTTGTGATTTGTGGAATAACACAACTGCTTCAGGTGTGTCTTTGAGGTTGGCAGCTGGTTCCCATGTGCATTTATCTTCTTCATATCCTTTCCAGTGGACAAGATATTCAAGACATCTGTTCTTAAATCTTGAATCTATGATGAATTTGACTTTATACTGTTCTTCACAATCCTTAGTAATCAGAACTGGTCCAGGTTTGAATGTGGATTGACTTGTAAAGCATTCTTTATATGGTTTTATATGTGATACATTTACAACTGGATGGATTTTCATTGACAATGGAAGGCAAAGTTAATAGGTGTTGGTTTCTTTTGTATCAATGATATTATATGGTCCAATCCATTGTTCCATTAATTTTCTTGGGGCATGGGGCAATTTTAGGTTTTCTGTTGAAAGCCAGACTTTGTTGCCAATAATATACTATAATGCTGTTGAGCAATGTTTGTCCACTTGAGCTTTCATGTGTAATTGTGCTTTTGATAAATTATCTCTAACTTGCTCAACTGTTTCTTTAATTTTTTCAACAAAATTGTTAGTGGCAGGAGCCTTTGACTGATGTTGTTCAAATCTCAGTCAAGATATATAGAAATGTGTGACATCAAAAGGTGCCTTTTGTATTGAGGTTTGCCTTTTCAAGTTGTAGAAGAATTGCACAATTGATAACCATTCAATCCATTCATGTTGTTTTTCTGATGTGAAGAGGTGAAGGTATTGTTGAAGGTTGCAATTCATTTGTTCAGTTTGTCCATCTGTCTATGGATGAAAGACTGTGGATAGTTTTGGTGTGATTCCTAGCCTTTTACACAAATCTTGCATGACATGTGATGCAAATTGTGATCCTTGATCTGAGATTATAGTTTGGGAAAGGCCATGTATTTTCCAAATGTAATTGAGATAGAGTTTTGTGGCATGGCACAAATTCTGTCTTCTTTGAAAATCTGTCAACTATGACCAGAATGGAATTGTATCTGTGGAATTTTGGCAAATCTGTGATAAAATCTGCTAAGATGTCTTGCCATGGTCCATTGGAAGTTGAAAGTGGTTGAAGTTTTCCTAGTGTTGCAAGGTTTTAATCCTTGAATTGTGCACAGTGATCACAGCATGAAACATAATCTTTCATAAATGTTGGTAGTTGTGGCAATGTGTATAATTATTGGATTAGTTCTAGTGTTTTGTTATAATCTGGATATCCTGCAATGGATGTATCATAATATAATTGGAGAATTTCCAGTTTTAGTTTATGATCATTTGGTATGATGAGTTTGTGGTTGTCATAATATGGTTTTTCTATTTTAAAAACTTCTTTCAAGATAAAAGCATTGTCTGTTGTTATTTAAACTGCTTTGATCATGGAGTCAGAAATAAGCTGGATTCCTTGATTGTCTTGGTCTATTCCATCAGTATGGTCTTCTCATCTGGATAAAGCATCTGCTTTTACCATTTGAGTGCCTGCTTTATGGACCCATTTGAAGTTGAATCTTGATAGATATTGGGCCCATTGTGCTTGTCTTTGGTTTAGATTTTGATGTTTCATAAATCATTGGATGTTTGCATGATCATTCTATATTTCAAATTCTTGGTGTGCTCCTTCAAGGTAGTATCACCACTATTCCAGTGCTCTGATGATACTGAGCATTTCCTTGTCTACTACAGAGTAATTGCATCCTGCAGGGTTAAAGAAGTATGAGAAGGATGTGACTAGGTGCCATTTATTGTTTACTTGAATAGATAGGATCACACCTGATGCAAAGTCTGAAGCATCTATTTCAAGGCAAAATTGTGTGTCTATATCTGGGTATGTGAGAATTGGTGCCATGGTGAATCCTTGTTTGAGTTCATCAAAAGCTGATTCTTGCATTGAATCCAGATAAATAGAGCATTCTTGTTGATTAAATCTATAAGGGGTCTTGCAAGTTTGGAATATCTGTTGATGAATCTTCAGTAGAAATTTACTAATCTAAGGAAGCTTCTAATGGCTTTAACAAAGTGAGGTGTTGGCCATTCAAGGATAGCTTTTACTTTTGTGTTATCCATTTTAATTTCATTCTTGTTTATGATCATTTCAAGAAATTCAACTTCTTTGGTTCAAAAGATATATTTTTTAGGTTTTATGAAGAGATTGTTTTCATCTAAGAGTTTGAGAACTTGAAGAACCACTTTGTCATGTTCTTTCATGTTGTTGGTCTTTGTAAATATCATGAGATCATCCATATAGATGACAACTGTTGTGCCCATTTCTGCAAATATATCATTTATCATAGTTTGGAATGTTGCTGGGGAATTGCAAAGTCCAAAGAACATTACAAGGGGTTCATAGGATCCTCTGTGGTATGTGAAAGTGGCTTTCCATTTGTCACCTTCTTTAATGTGTACATTGTTGTATCCCCAATATAAGTCCATTTTTATGAAAAGTTTTACATCTTTAAGCTTGTCAACAAGTTGGGAGATGAGTAGCAAGGAGTAGCTGTTCTTGATGGTATATTCATTGGGATATTGATAATCTTGTGCCATTCTTTTTTATCTGTCTTTTTTTAGGACAAAAAAAACTGGTGATGTCTGGAGTGACTTGCTTGGTCTGATATATCCTTTTTCCTATGGATTCAAATTTGTTATTGGCTCTTTTCATCAATGGTAGCTCTGTTACTTTGATTACTTTGAGGAAATGGATTTTTTCTATAATGAGTTGTGCAATTTGATCACTTGGATTTATCTTAAATGTTTCTGTTCCTTGATTGATTAATAGAATCATGAGGTTTTCTTGGTAATCAGAGTCTATGACTCCTGCACCAGTATGGATTCTAGATTTAATGGCTAAACCATTTCTAGAAGTAATTCTTCTATAGGCATCTAAAGGTATTGCCACTTGGATATTTGTGCTAATAACAGATTGCTGTCCTAGTGGAATTTCTTTAGATTTGGAGGAGTAGAGATCTAATTCTGCAGCATGTTCTGATCTGTGGGTTGGGATTTTTGCATTTTTTGATGTTTTTTGGATTGCTAGTTTTGTAGGTGAAGGATTTTGCATATCTTGTTTAGGATTTGTTTTATAGACTTGAACATCCCAAGGATTTAAGCCTAAGGGGCTTTTCCCTTGTGTTCAGAATCTTTCATATCAAAAAAGAATGCCTTCATTTCTTTATAGTTCATGCCTCTAACAGCATAAGGAAGGTCTTTATTTTCTTTCTATAAAGATTTGGAGCTTTCTGATTTAGAGTCAGATTCTGAATTCATATCTAAGGCTTGAACTTTTCTTGATTTCTTGAATCTTGTGTTCTTACTTTTCAACTTACCTTTTGATCTGAGTTCTTTAGTGAACTTGAATCTGTTCATTGGGTGGAACTTGCAAAGGTAAAAGTGTCATCCTGTTTTATAACATATGTGACATTCTTTTGAGCATTTGTCTGCCCAGTAATCTTCTTTGTAATTGTAGCACTTTGCAATTTCTAATGCATCTACATCCATGGCATATTCATCATATTTGAATTGATATGAAGAAAATTTCTTTGATTGTGAAAAGAGATAATACTCTTCTTTTGTTTAGCTAATTTGCTGAATTGTTTGAATGGTTTCATTAATGGTATGTTTCCATTGTTTGGTTCAGAACATCTCTTCTATGATGTCCTTTCTTGTATTGTTTTCAAGTAGTCAAATTCCAAATTGTTTAGGTATGAGAGACTAATGGAAGAGAATTTGCCATTTAAATATGAATGCATCTGTTGAGAGGCAATCCTGCTTGTATTGGCTAATTTCTCTGGTTGCCTAGTCTTTCTGAAGTTGTAGTTGGAAGGTTTCTTTAATCTTCCTTGTTATATGTCACCAACTTGTAAGTTTAGTGGTTCCATCTATAATTTTAGTGATTTTAACTTCTGGAAATTGTGAACCTTTGAATTCTTTTAGTCTTGATAGGATTGCATAGGCACATGCTTTGATATTTACTTCTGTGATGAAAGTTCCTGATTCTACCATACTTGGGATTGAGTTGGTGAACTGTTTCAGATTACAATCAATCCATGCTTGGATTTTGGTCCACCATTCTTTGAACTTTGATGAGAATCCATCATGATTTCCAGGGTCTGAAAATACTTCTACTTTCAATGATCCTATAAATGGTTAAGGTGGCTCTTGTTCATGGGATATTATATTTGCCCATTGGTGAAGTCCAAGAAGTTGCTTGGAGTATTTTTCTGCTTTTTGTTGCTTAGTTACAGCACCATTGAGTTGTTGAGCTGCTGTTCTAAGATCAACTTTTGAGTGGGTTCTTTCAGTGTTTACCTAAGTAAGTTGTTGCTCAGTATTCTAGAGAGCATTTAAAATGGCTATTTATTCTTGTTGAGTAATATGTGCTGATGAGGCAGCAGTTCTAGATAAGGCTGGGTTAAACATGTTAAGGATTTTAGATGTAGTTTAGTAAGTTATTACATTTGCATATATCTCTTGATGTATATTGTGCAATATATTGATGTTTCAGAGTCAATATGTTATAATGGCCAATTGGTCACTACTGCTCTAGATGGGGTTTGAAGGGGTGAAATTTCTATGTCTTAAAGAGAATAAGCTTCTAAGTCTTGATTTTCATGGTGGGAATATTGGGTATAGATGGTAAGCAACAAAATGAGGATAATGGTAATGAGAAAGATGGCTATGATGAGCAGTGAATTCATCAATTACCAATTGTTGTTATTGTTGTTATTCCATGAGTTGTTGGCAATGTTAAGTTTAACAGGTACTGGTGATTCTATTGTGAATCTATAGATATGGTTGGGGGCTTTGAAAGAAAAGCAAATAGAAATAGGCTGGTTTCTGTTCTTGAAGATTGTTAAGATAAAAATTGCTGTAAAACAAAAGAGTATTGTGATAGCAAAGATAAGGAGTGCAAATATGTAATTCATTTGTCTTCACAAAGTATTTCTTTTTCTGAAGAGTTTTCTTCTGTTGAAAATGGTCTAGAGGCAAGATTGATTCCTACTTGAGTGGCTCAAGCTCTAATCTATCAGGCTCTTTCTACATATGCTTTAAGTATCTCCTGTTGTCTTTGCCTGATTATGAGGTAAAGTTGTGGAGGAAGGTGTTGAGGAGCTTGGAAGTACTCTCTCAAATTGTTGCTTGCTCCTTGGTGAGTAAGTGGTGGTCTATTATTATAAGGAGGGGAAGCTCTAAGTTCAACTATGATAAATCTAGTGTCTATTATAGTTGTAATAGTAATGGTAAGGTAAGTTGAGAAGGAGGTGAGGGCAAAGTGTAGAGATATGAGGGCCAAAGTTAACACTAGGGTTGTAAGGATGAATCCAAGTATGATCAATAGAAGGGTGAGAACAGGGACATCTTTCTCTATTTGGTACTCAATAGGAATAATGTCAGACTGGTATTTGATCATGATTTGGCTATTGCTATTTGTGTTCTTCAGCTATGAGCTATTGTAAGCCCAATTCAATTTCTTCTTTAATAATACAATGTCTATATTGACCTGTATCTTACACAAAAGTTTATGGATACCAGAACCAATGATGGTGGTGTCTAATCTGTGGTGGAGTCAATGGAGGGTTGGGGCATATGGGTGATAGTTAGATGACACATGGCTAGAGAATAAGAGTTGGATGCATATAGAGGGTGGTTGTGGTACAGGATGTGAAGCTATTTTTATAGGATATCAATCTAATGGTTCACTCAAAAGAGTTGGTGATCTTTAAGGAGTGGAGTATGCTGGTGAATGGCTATACCAATTCAGCCAGTCTTGATCTTGTGGTGGTACTGAATGAGCTAATTGCTATTTGTAATCTTTGGATTTAATGTTGTTTGGATCAATAAATGAAGAGGGTAAGGAGCAAGGCTCAACTCTGTTGTATTCTTCTATGACCTGGCAGAGTTCTTCACTTGGCTAGTAATCCTTTTTTATCCTGTGCTGATGTTAGCTATTCTCTAATGGCTGTGTGTGACTGGTCAATACCAGATGAGCAGAATGTCTTTCTGCTTCACAACTGCAACTAGGACTTTTTGTCCAATGTTCCTAGTGTATGAGGTGCTGAATATAACTTGCAAGAGGATGAATACTTATACCAGTAAGCATCAGTCTTGTCTTATAATCTGCACCAAGTGTACTAACTGATGGCTGACTTTGGTAATAAGGGTAGGGTAAGTGTTGATAATGAAGTGTTATCAACAAGGTGCTCTTGTCTTAATGGAGATTATAATCAAGAGGAATGAAAGGTAGAGTGGAGGTGGAGACAGGATAAAGTCTTGTCCTAATGAAACAACCAATTTACTACTTGGATCTTAATTGACTCCAAGGGCAATATTAGTCATTCACTGATAAGACAATAGGCAGGAATGCTAAAGTAAGTGTTAACCTAAGTCAAGGTATCCAGGGAATCTATCACTATATCTCCAGACAGTGGGAATAATCTAGTAGGAAGTGGGAGGAACTCCAAGGAGAACAAAATTGGGAAAGATGCCTCTAGTTTGGCTGCCTTATATACTATTCAATTAGAACTCCAAAGCAGAGCTTGAATTAC
Organism: Guyanaporus albipodus; assembly: GCA_038088995.1. NCBI lineage: Eukaryota > Fungi > Basidiomycota > Agaricomycetes > Boletales > Boletaceae > Guyanaporus > Guyanaporus albipodus. The sequence goes on along the minus strand of JBBPKA010000055.1, from coordinate 140,675 downwards.
ATGAGGGCAGGTAAATAGATAACTAGATCATATCCTATTGATTAGAGATAATTAATCTAACCTTTGCATATGGTGTACAATAAGAGCATCTTATGCCATTGGCTTGACAAAGCAAGGCTATGTTGCTGACTGAGCTGCTGATTGAGTGATGAATCAGTGCTGTGCTTCAATGATTCATTATCTTGAGATAAGGGCTGCACCTGGGTTAAGGATATAATGTCATAGATAAGTGATAAGAGATGAAAGTCTAGATCATTAGCTGTATTGATGGATCTAGGCCATAATATCAGTGATGATATCATAGGTCTGGATGTTCATCATGTAATGTGGCTGTGTAAGTCATATGACCTGTGAAAACTCAAGTTGAAGGGAATGAAGAGAAGAGTAAGGAAAAAATGATAGGAAAATAGGAATAAAATAAGGGAGATATATAGTGTTTATAACAAGATGGTACTCTTCTTTTGTATAACTGATTTGTTGAATGATTTGGATTGTTTCATCAATGGAATTCTTCCATTGTTTGGTTTGGAACATCTTTTCTATGATGTCCTTCCTTATATTTTTTTCAAGTAATCAAATTTCAAATTGTTTGGATATGTGGAATTGGTGGAAGAGAATCTGCCATTTTGAGATGACAATCTTGCTTGTATTGGCTAATCTCTCTAGTTGCCCAGTCTTTTTGCAACTGAAGTTGGAAGGTTTTTTCAATCTCTCTTATTATATGTCACCAACTTATGAGCTCAGTAGTTCCATCTATAAGCTTGGCAATTTCTACTTCAACAAAGTGTGAACCTTTGAATTCTTTTAATCTCAATAGGATTGCATAGATGCATGCTTTGACATTTGCTTTGGTAATGAAGGTTCCTGATTTAGCCATGCTTGGAGTCAAGTTGATAAACTATTTAGGAGTGCAATTGATCCATGCTCTAAATTTGGTCCACTATTCTTCAAATTTGGATGGAGATCCATCATAAGTTCCAGGATCTGAAAATACTTCTATTTTCAATGATCCTATGAATGATTGAGGTGATTCTTGACCATGGGAAGTAGTTTGTGCCCATTGGTGTAGACCAAGGAGTTATTTAAAGCAATTTTCAACTTCATGTTGCTTAATTATAGTATCAATGAGTTGCTGTGCTGCAGTTCTAAGGTTAGTCTCTAATTGAGTTCTTTTAGCATTTACTTGAGTAAGTTGCTGCTTAGTATTTTGGAGAGCATTAAAAACAGCTATCTATTTTTGCTAAGTAATGTGCACTGATGGAGTGGCAATTCTGGATGAGGCTGGATTAGACATGTTGGATGGAAAAGGTGTTTTATTAACTCAGAGAGTTAATTATCTAATAAACTACTGTATCTATATATATATACCATAGGATATAGTAACATCACAGAGTTAGTGTGCAATGATGGCCAGTTGATCACTATTGCTCTAGGCAGGACTTGAAGAGGTGAGATCTCTATGTTCTGAAGAAGATAAGCTTCTATATCTTGATTTTCTTGATAAAAATATTGAATACAAGTGGTGAGAGATGAAATAAGGAGAGTGACAATAAAAAGGATGGCTATGATGAGTAGTGCATTTATCAATTACCAAACATTGTTATTGTTGTTGTTCCAAGAATTGTCAGCAATGTTAAGGTCAACAGATACCAGTGATTCTATAGTGAATCTATAAGTGTAATTTGAAGCTTTGAAGAAGAAGTGAATGGAAACAGGTTGGTCTTTGTTCTTGAGGATTGTCAAAACAATAGTTGCTGTGAAGCAAAAGATTATTGTGAGGGTGAAAATGAGGAGTGTGAATATATAATTCATTCATCTTCACAGAGTGTTTCTTCTTCTAAAGATGTTGATTCTTTGGTAATAGTAGGTCTTGGAGTAAGATTAATTCCTACTTGTGCTGCATAAGCTCTGATTTGTTAGGCTTTTTTAGCATAAATTTGAAGTAACTCTTGTTGTCTTTGCCTTGAAATGGGGCAAAGATGTTGAGGGAGTTGTTGAAGTGCTTGAAAGTATTCTCTCAAGTTTTCAACTGTATTTTGATGAGTAAGGGGAATTCTATTGTGATAAGAAGGGGGTGCTTTAGATTCAACTATGATAGATTTAGTGTCTATCATAGTAATAATAATAATGGTGAGATAAGTTGAAGAGGAGGTGAGGGTGTAGAGTAGAGATACAAGGGCCAAAGTCAACACCAGGATTGTAAGGACAAATCCAAGTATGGTTAGTAGAAAAATGAGGACAGGGACATCTCCCTCTATTTGATACTTGGTAGAGGTGGTGTTGGATCAGTGTCTGATCACAATCTGACTGTTGATATCAAAGTTCTTTAGCTACAAGCTGTTGTAAGCCAAATTGAATTCCTTTTCAAATAAAATAGTTGACATTTATATTGACCTGTATCTCATGCAGAAGTTTATGGATATCAGAATCAACAGCAATTGTGTCTGATTTATATTGGAGAGAGTAAGTGGTTGGGGCATGTGAGTGATAGTTAGATGACATACAGCTAGAGAAGAGGAGTTGGGTGTGGATGAAGAATGGCTATGGTATAGGACATGGAGCTATTCTCATAGGGTACCAATCTAATGGTGTGCTCAAAGTTATTAGTGACCTCTGAGGTGTTAAGTATGCTGGCAAATGGAAGAACCAGTCAGGCCAGTCTTGGTTGCTCTCATAGTTAAGTGGTGGTGGTGAGTAAGCTAGTTTCTACTTGTAATCTTCTGGCTTTACATCATTTGAATTGACATCTGAGGGGATAGATAAGGAGCAAGACTCAACTTTGTTGTATTTTCTTATAACCTGGTGGAGTTCTTCACTTGGCTGATATTCCTAGTTAATTCTATGCTGATATCAGCTATTTTCTAACAGCTGTGTGTAACTAGTTAGACTAGGTGAGAGAAACATCTTCCTCCTTCATAACTGCAACTAGAACTTCCTGTCTATAGTTCCTGGCATAAGATGTGCCAAATATAACTTGCAAAAGGGTGGATACTTAATCCAGTAAGCATCAGTCTTGTCTTATACCTTGCACCAAGTATTACTAACTAGTGGCTAACTTCAGTTGGTGGAATGAGATAGAGGTTGATAATAAAGTGTCTTCAACAAGATGGTACTTGATTCTGATGAGGAATAAGTCTATAAGCAAGAGATATATGGTGGAGATAGAGAGTAATATAGTCTTGTCCTAATAAAATGGCTAACTTACTATTTGAATCTTGCTAGACTCCAAAGGCAATATCAGTTAGTGTTAATAAGATAATACTGGTAATGCTGAAGTAAGTGTTAACCTAAGTCCAGGTATCCAGGGAATCTGCCACTATACCTCTGGACAGTGGGAATTATCCAATAAAAAGTGGAAAAAACTCTAAGAAGGATAAAACTAGAGGGAACACCTCTAGTTTGGCCACCTTATATACTATTCAATTAGAACTCCAAAGTAGAGCTTGAATTACATGAGGGTAGATAAATAGATAACTGGATCATATCCTATTGGTCAGAGATAACTAATCTAACCCTTGCATGTAATATATGATAAGAGTAGCTTATGCTATTGGCTTGACAAAGTAGGGCTGTGGGTTGCTGACTGAGTGATGAGTCAGTGCTGTGCTTTGATGAGTCATTATCTTAAGATAAGGGCTGTGCCTGGATTGAGGGTATGATGTCATAGATAAGTGATAAGAAATAAGAGTCTAGGTCTTTGGCTATGCTTGATGGATCTAGGCTAAGATGTCAATCAATAACATCATGGGTCTGGATGTGCCCATCATATGACTTGTCATGTGATGTGGCTGTGTAAGTCACATGACCTGTGAAGACTTGGATTGGAGAGAATGAAAAGGGAAGTAAGAGAAAAATAGTGGAAAAATAGAGATAAAACAAGGGAGATATGTAGCATTCATAACATGATTGTAACACATATGTAGTTTGATGCTACAACATTAACAGTAACTAAGCTAATTGATAGTTAGAACTAGTTAAAACCAGCCAGGACAGCATTTTCAAATCTCTAGAAGCCAGAATCAACTTATACATCATTGTATCAACCATAAAACCAAAACACCTCCAATAAAGTCCAATATCTCTTACTATACTTAATATGGTGACATGGACTTGCTGTCTGCCATTCTTCACATACTAGAGGAAGGGGGAGTGTCAGACTGAACACCTCTGAATCCCCTTTGATGATATAAAAGCCTAATCAGATGCTCCAATGTCACTTTTTAATTAAAGGTCATGACAATTATAGGCAGTACCCCCACCAGGCTTGTTCAGTCTATCCACCACCTGGACTCAAGACATGTGTCTTACATACTTGGGAAAACTGTCCAATTCTGTTACATTCTTACACAACATCGAGTATGCGTACATTGTCGAGAATCTCAGCCAGCGAGGCGCTCTCCTGAATCTGTACCCTGACCACACTATCGGCCACAACTCGCCTATATTCCATTGTCGATGTTCGCTGAAATAAAAGTGCACCAAACGGTTGCCTGAGACGCGCGATGAGCCGTAGTGCCCGTGTCTCTTTGTCCAGGGACAACACGCGAACAGAGGGTACCGGCGACAAAAGTATACTTCCTACACTTGACACAGAGTCGTCAACTTCCTCACGAGGGGTTGCCTCGTCGTCCGTGTCCAGGGCCTCGTGCTCGACAAGTGCACTTGGCACATCTTCACGATCCAGTAAAGCGTCGAGCCACGGATGAACAAGATAAAATGATTTCAGCCGAGATATCCGCCGAAAGAAAGATTGCGTCGTCTGAATCTCTATCCTCCCAAACGTTTCTGTATCAGCGTAGTAACAGCCCCCCGATACCGTTCGATCTCGTAAAAGAGGTGGGAGTGGAAAAACGATGCACGGAAGCTTCATCCCCCTCTCTGTGACAGAGGGTACAGGGAGCTCGCTAATATGATCGTGTAACATCAAGGCAGCATCGAGGTCGAATGAAGGAGAACGCCATGCATTGATGATTCCCTCCATCTCCTCATCCGGAATGGTCCTGGGGAGATGCGTTGTTGCCGGTTCATTGAATGCTGTGATATACGCAGGCAGGCAACTGTTGAAACTCCCAGACACCCCGGTCCATGCAAGGATGCTCACATCTCCGGATCCAGCGAGAACGTGTGCCAATAGACGTCCTAGTGATGTATCCCCTTCACCATATATCACAGGCATACCAGCAACCGAGAAGATGCCAAGTAATGAGTATGCAGTATCTTCCACTATTGTCGCCTTCCGGGTCGAAGCTACGCGCAGTTTCTCCCGAATGTCGCTTAAGCCCGGATAAAGCGCCCTCAATTGCCCAGCGGGTATCATAGTGGCTTCCTCCATCTCTGCAATGATTTCCGGCGAATCCTTGTGGTTCCGTATCTCGAGAGCAAGATAAGGCGTCCAATCCTCCGTATAAAACTGAATGACCCGAGCGGCAACATATTCTTGAAGTGTCCAGGCTCGGGTGTTCCAGATACTCCTGACAAGAGCGCCAGGTTGCGACGAAGAGCGGACACCACGCAGGAAAACAATTACCAAAGCGGAGTTCCGGTACCACCTGAACATCGCGATGAGGGCTTCTTGAAGCACGAAGTGATCCGACTTGTCGATACAGCATGTGTCGCTCCAAGCCCAATTAAATCCTGCATCCCGAACAAGCTTGCAGAATGTTTGCAGCTTGTCGTGAGTTGGAGATTCGTCCAGGTTATATACCACGAGGTGAACTGCGTATAATGGTTCATTCGGCTCCCACGTATGTGATAGCATCACGTATTGAAAGTACCGTCGTACTTCACGCTTGACCTGGCGGTAGTTGATTCGTGTCGTCATGGACGAAACGAGTTCATCGAAGATCGACGAGGCTTCGAATGCAGACGCCTGTGCAACTTTGTCGTGAAGCCTACCAGTAGTCGTGTTGATGAGCACGCGTGGCACATAACGAATGGTCCGTTGAACCAGTTTGCGAATCGTTGCCTGTATAGTTGACAGGCTGACATACTTGTCGCCGTACTCTATTGAACGGTGAGTAAAGAAAAATATTTGCAATTCAAAAAAGAGGGAACACAACAACTCACTTTGAACGACCGGATCTGAGGACTGAGTTATCTTCGAGAGCATTACTTCAAAAGTATCGACAGCCCCCTTGAAATCTCCTGTCTCGCGTAAAGCTGTATACCTCATCTCGTACGCCCACGGCAACGATGGATCGAGCGCGATTATCTATAAGTGATGCATGAATAAGGCTGAGGACGAAGAAGTAAAAGTGATGTACCCGGCTCGCATCGTTTAGAACTTGTGCCCATGATCTGGTCGCGAGGAAAGCCTTGTTTCGCTTGGTAAGGATGTCTTGTGGAGTATGGCTAAGGGACAGAGCGGTCGTATAGTGGGAGATGGCCGCGTCATATTGGTGGTCGTCCATTGCCGTGTCTCCAAGCTGCTCGAGTTCCTTGCTAGAACGCCGCCTGAAGTCTACAAAACGTGACGTAAGCGCAAGGTACCACAAGCACGCGCGGACTCACCAGAGTCCCAGTCAGGGAGTAGGCTCGTCTTCTCTTCTGATTCATTTGACAGTTGATGGAAATACTCGACTGCATGGATAATGCGACCTGCTGCATACAAGGCTTCACACAGCTGCTGTCGAATCAAGATGTGGAGGCGATCAAAGTTCCACCCAGATATCTGTGACGTAAGTATAAGCGATTTCGATGTTGTGCAATACGCCCGTTGACGAATATACCAATGTGATCACAGAGAGTGCTCCACTTGCGTGGTGTCGCATTCGGTCCCGCGCACGCTCAAACGACTGTATCGCACCCTCGTAGTCTCTCCCTTCTATGTACGAGTTTCCGAGGAGAAGGTACATATACGCCTGTTGAACACGTCAATGATGATGGTCTCTGCATGATAGCATGTTGTACATGTACCTGGACTACGTAGCAAATTGAGTTATGATTCACTGTAGCAATGAGGTCCTCCACGCGCGATATTGCATCTAGGTGTTCTCCTATCATGAACACAACTATCGCCTAGGTGATGTTAGTAACGTCGGGGTACCCAAGCTCAAAGAAAATACATGCTTTGAACAAGAGAAGAAAGCTAACGTGCGACGCATGGAAACGTTCGAATGCGATGTCGCACGTATGATAGGCCTTACGTCTTTCCCCCTTGCCCACATGCGCTACACTCTTTGCTATGTAGGCAACGGCGGACGGTTGAATTTCGATAGCCTTGGAGTAGATCGACGTCAACCCAATTGTATGTGAGACGAATAGGAAATACCATTGTGGCATCAGCAAGCGCTCCGTCCCACTTGAAGAGACGAGCTCGCACGAGAGCTCGACTAGCAAGATGATCGCTTGGACTCGCAGACTCCAACATCGCTGCGGTCAACAATGTCTCAGCGTCTTCAAGTCGATCCTGCTTCCATGAGTCGAGGATCCCATCGGCAACCAAGATGGCAGGTTCCTGAAAAGTGGGATGTGGATGAGACAATGGGAGAGAATCCTGTGTATAAAAATGTATAGTGCATTAAGATTAATGATACGTTGGGATGGAACGAGACGCGACGCTCACAGTAATACGCGATGGATGCTTAATGTAGATTTTCCCATCCTCTCCACAAAGTGCAAGAAGGCAGCCGTCCACAGAAAATGCTGTCAAACGTATATTGAAAGCGTGCTGGATGAAACCAACTGGTTGGTGCGTCGGCACATCCCAAAATGTGACCGTACGTTCTGCAGAATATGCGATGGAATGTCCATATTTTGGTAGATCAATGCATGAGAGGATGCCATTGCTAGCGGGAACCGTCCACTCCCAGACTTTGGAAGCAGTAGACGGATCAAATTGCAGAATTTTATTGTCAGCCAAGACAAAAAGGCTTCTCTTGAACCAGTGGAGAACAGTATTGTACGAGGTTGGGGTTACATTTACCTTGATGTTGGCGAGGGACTGACCATCATTGCTGTCCCAGACCTGAACGGAATCGTCAGAGACTGTCACGATGTGATTGCCTTGAGGCGAGTGTTTTGCTGCGAACACGCAACCGCCGTGGGAGTGTGCACACACTTGCTTGCCGAGTGCAACATCCCAGACGCTGGCTATCCCGTTTCCTGCTGCTACAACCAGTCGGGTCGAATCGGGGGAGAAGTCCACCCCATAGATAGGGTGGTTCTCCTGGTGTGTGAAGGCGCTTTCGTACGTCTCTGCATCCCATATGAACAGCGCGCCAGTAAGTGCTCCTGCTGCAATCTTCCTGCCGTCGTTGGATGTAGCGAGACACTGGACGTTTTTCGCTTCCATCGTCGCCACTTGTTTGCCATCTTTTACTCGCCAAACACCAACTTCACTGCTGCCGCTGTGGACAAGATATTCGCCATTCGCCGTGAATGTCACAGCACGTAGGTCGCTGCCAGCGTCAATTTCAATGGTCGGAATACATTCTTGCTTGATGGTCAGTATGAATGCGACCCATTCCGTCAGTACACACCTATCATCGTCGGCGGCGGATAGCAGACCGACTGAGAGGACAATATAACGATATCAGGCTGTGGTGCGCGCGCCTCCGGATCGATAACAAATATGGCTAATCGATACTCAGTGCCAAAGAGACCAGGACTGACGGCCTCGCCAAAGTCGTGGCGAGTGGGAAATGTGGGTCTTTGTCCTCTGCGACACTACTGCCACCCTACGCCCGCTCGGCCAACTGCGCCCCGGCACTCTCCGTTGGACTGCGGTACTGCCACTGTACCGCCACAGTGCCAACTGCAGACAAGGCGGGCGGGATGGTCCTGACTGATCCTGACTGGTCCTAACCGGATTCCCTGAAGAGGCAAGAAAAAAAAAGTAACATGGTATGTGCTTTCACCACGGCTTAGTGTTATCCAGGTCTTGTGGGTGCGTACTGAGTTGCATGCAGGCGTTGCCACTGGTAGGTTACATGCATACATTTTCTTCTGGCATGACTGGCCCTAGTCCCTACCAACTCACCACGACGTTTCTTCGTCCCCTTAATCTGGATCCACCTCACCTCATATGACGGCTAGTTGCCCGTCTTCAATAGTCTGGCACATTCTCGGTCCGACAGGTGGCGACAGCCCACAGAGCACCGCGATATATAGTATTGTTTGTAATCAATTGAGCCAGGAGAATGATGTCTAGTGAGGTCCGCAACAGCTAAAAGTGCAAACGTGAATGGTCGGACAGTAAAATAGAAAAACGACAAACGTCGATCTAAATTGATATGACAACAGGAAAATTGAGAGCATCCCACCCAAATTATGTATATCAAGTAATCATCAACACCTTCACCCTGATATTCTTTGGGTTCGCATCGTAGGGAACTCCTGGAAGTATGATCTCGTGGTCGGCAACAATACGCTTGTACAGTCCATTTGCGTGCCTCTCGAGGACAAGAGCATAGAATGGGCGCCCAAGACGGGCAATAAACCGCAGCGCACGGGTATAGCGGTCCATTGGAGCCGCCGGAGGATTGACATCCAAGGGTGAAGCTAGTGCGGATGCATCTTCAGTACCGTTACTCGAGCCTGCATCCGATCCATCCTCCAGTCCAACGTCCGATTCGGATACATCGTGAGGATGGCAGAGATCACGTAGCCAGGGATGAACGAAGACGAGGCTTCGAGACCCTGTCGATGGCGTCATGCCCGCAGCCCTAAATTCCACTTGGCCAAGCGATGAGATCATGACGCGGTAAAGGTTCCCCAGCTCCCCGTTTGTTTCTCGTACACGGATCTTTTTGATGGGAAATACGAGACATGGGAGCTGCAAACAACCATTCGAGAAGGTCGCTTGAGGGAGTCTGGAGATTTGGGTATAGAGAGCCATAGCGTCCTGCTTTACTAAATGGGTACGGAGCCTTGCGATGCGCGCGTCGAGTTCATCACCATCCATGGGTGGTGGGCTGTATGGCACCTTGTTATAGACAGAAAGCGAGGCGGGAAGAGTGGAATTGTAAGGCGATGATTGTCCAGTCCATGCGATCACCGCCAAGTCTCCTGTACGGGCGACAATGTTCTCTAAAAGCTTGCCGATTGCCATTTTACCCAATCCATAGTAAGGCAAGATGTTGCTCTCGAATATCCCGATTAACGAGTATGCAATATCCTCTTCCACGGTTGCATCTCGCGTTGATGCTAGACGAAGTTTCTCTCTCACTCCCAAAGACCACGGGCGAAAGCTAGTAATTACCCTTGGAGGGACTCTCATAGCTTGAGCTAATTCTTCCATGATCAAATGGGACTCCTTGTGATTGACATGCGTGTCGTCCAGAAATGGTTTCCAGCTGCGATCATAGAATCGGATTACCTTGGACGCAAGAAGCTCCTGTAGAGTCCAGGAACGAGTCATCCATCTACTCCTTAACAGGTCGTTGAACTCCGAAGGGGACAGGACATCCGCAAGATAGACGAGTGTTGCCGCTGCATTCTCGTACCATGTATACATGGAAAGAAGGGACTAGCTGAGGATAGCGCCCGCGTTCTTGTCGATACAACATGTATCGGACCAAGCCCATCGATAGCCATCTTCACGAGCGATTCTACAAAATTGGCGGAGCTTGTCGTCCAATGGTGATCTATCAAGTCTCCAGACTGATTCCACTAAGTTGACATCTCGGAATGTTGGTTCCTCCCCTTCCCAAGTGTGTGATAACATTATCCACGCAAAGTATTCCGCGACAGATTGACGAATCTCCGCAAGATTTATTTTCGTGTGGGCGGCTTCGGAGACAAGCTGCTTAAAAAATGTTTCTGATTTGAACACCTGGGTCCGCTCTCGGGCATCACATAGTCTGCCCGTCGAAAGGTCGATGAGGACAAGGGGACAAAGCCTGAAGAGCGCGCGGATAGTGACATCGATGACATCGATGATGCGGTGCGGAGGAACGTAATTTTCACGTAGCCCTGTGAAACGTTCTTCGTGCATGGTCCAGTGTCACATCAAAGGCGCATACGTTGTATTTCCTCGTCAAAGGAACCCTCGGAGACTGAAAACATGCTAGAGAGTGCATCAACCGCTTCATCGTAACGATGCAAGCCATGGAGGGCCACATATTTTCTTTCGTACCCCCATGGGCTTGAAGGGTCTAGCTGGATTGCCTGAACCATCGTGATATTTGATGATCGTCCGAGAGGGGAAGAAAGGAAGGAAACGGACCTTGTCTGCATCCTGTAATGCATCTTCCCACAACTGCATCGTTGCCCGTGCTTTGCCTTGTGTGACAGCGGGATGTCGTAGAGACATGGCCGTTGGCGTACAAAATTCGTAGATTGAGATGGGACTTATTTGTCTTTGACTGTGCTTGTTTGTCGCCTACGCCAGTCCCTGCCATCAAACCATACTTACCATTCATAATCCTCCTTTACTAGGGCGTGCGTAAACAAGGTGAGAAGACAGAGCGTGGGTGTCACACCCCGGATTGCACAATTTAAGTCGGGCTTATATGGCATCCAAAACGCGTTGATAGAACTTATAATTTAAATTAATGTTTAAGGAATGGCGATACTTGAAATGTTTCAGACCAAATATGATGACTTAAGTTTATTGTCTGAGCGAACATTTAATAAATGTCTATTTTTATAATTTGGACTGAGGTATATGATAGTGGCTCGACTTGAAATATAAATCGTCGACTAAACTGATCGCCGGATGACTGCCTGCGGGTGACATCGTCGGGCGGTTAGTCTTGTTGGCGATTTAAATTTCAAGTCGAGCCACTATTGTATATTTCATCTAAACTTCGAAAAAAGTCATTTTGTAAAATGTTCGCCTGGATAATAAAATTTGACCACCATCTGATCTTTCAAGAATATTTTAGACATTGCTACGTTCCAAGCGTCAATTTATTTTACAAGTTTTGTCAGTGCGCTTTAGACGCCATATAGGCCTGACTTGAATTGTGTAATCCGCGGTGTGTGTGGGACAGCGCAAGGAAAGCGCACGGCGCGCCACAGCCGGGCTGCCCATCGATCTTATCCGCTGGCCTTTGAGCACACCGCGTTGCTGGTAGCAACCCGCATCGTCGACAATGACTGGTGCGTGCTGGTGAGACACGCACGGATGTACACTGACCATTGGGCAAGAACCATCCCCGCCCGTTGAAATCGACGCTGGTAGTGTTCTACGTGCTGTGACATTTACAGCGAATGGCCAATATCTCGTTGGTGGCAGCGACAAAGTCCAGGTGTGGCGCTTGGAAGACAGAAAACAAACGGCGACACTGAGAGGGGAGAGCGTTCCATGCCTCACCGTTTCCAAGGATGACAAGTGGATTGCGGCGGGGACGTGGTCTGGCTACATCGTCGTTTGGGACGCACAGACGTACGAGCCAGTCTTTGAGCGCAAGGTAGACATTTGGAACATCTACGGCGTCGACTTCTCGCCCGACTCAACTCGACTCGTCGCGGCGTCGGGCAGCCGAACAGCCACAGTATGGGACATCGTCCATTGCGACAGACAAGCACAAGTACTTCCCCACGAGAACTGGGTCATCGCCGCAAAGTACTCGTCTGAGGGCGACCGCATTGCGACGGCCACTCCCTATGACATCCGCGTGTGGGACAGTGACGTCGGCCAGGTGCTCGTCAGCATAAAAGTAAACGTTACCCCGTCTTACAATACCGGTCTCCTCTGGTTCAACAACCACCTCTTTGTTCTATCTGACAACACCATCAAGCAGTTCGACGCAGGCAACGGGTCACAGATCTCCGCGTGGCCCGTCCAAGACAGCAACGGCATCCTCTCCTACATCGGCCTACCAAAGTATGGGCAATCCATCGCCCATTCTACCAAGCGTTCTGTCACGTTCTGGGACATGGCGACACAGCGCCCGCTTGATGCCATACAACACGATCACGACATTCATTCCGTTTCATTCTCTCCGGATAGTCGGTTTCTTGCAATCTGCGGAGAGAATGGCGAGATTTCTGTTAAAAGTCTATCTCGCATCACTGTGGGTACCGTATTCCATTGCACTTTGGTTATGGTGCATCTCAACAAATTTCGTTTTCTGTTCGTTTTACTCAGGATTCTATACCATTGTCTCGTCTACATCGCACTTTCCAGGGTCCTGATGTCCCGATCGACGACGCAGCGCTCGACTCTTGGAGACGCGGCCAATTCGACTACGCCGAGAAGTTGTTGACCCCGGACTCCCCGAATACAAGTTCCCATGTACTCGCCAGTCGGGCCATTGTGCGAGCACGTCTAAAAAAGTGGAACGAAGCTCTTGCGGATGCAGAAAATGTCACTCGCTCCTTCTACGTTCCCCACGCTCCCAAACTAACATAAATGTACACCCAGGCCATGAAACTTCAGCCGTCCGTCATTGCCTACATCGCAAAGAGTGTAGTGTATGCCCTTAAGGGGGAAAGAAACGCTGCCTATCGGGCTTGCGACATCGCATTCGAGTGCTTCCATTCATCTCATGTTAGCTTTCTCCTGCTAGTCAAGGCGTGTATTTTTGGAATTTGTCTTCTCCAGAATTGCTGATGAGTCATTTAGGCCATTGTCGTATTCATAGCCGGAGAGCACCCCGATGCAATATCACGTGTTGACGACCTCATCAATACAGTCCATCATAATTCAATATGTTATGTAGTTCAGGTCCGTATGCAGCACACTTCACATAGCGAGTGTCATTATTGATACTTTCAGTAGTCATATATGTATCTCCTCGTGGGACAGTCACACGTGGAGAATGGGAAATACGAAGATGCGATACAGTCATTTGAGGCCGCACGTGCCCAAGTGCGGCACCATACAAGCGAAGCACTTTCTGCGATCGGCCTGGTAGTCTTCTTAATGGGCGTGTGTGACGTGTGACATACTGAACCATTGTCAGATATTTGGCTGGAAATTCGATGATCTATACATTGCGATCCGAGAGCATTTGTGTGAGGCTCTGTATAGAGTCGATCGTATCAAGGAAGCGGTCGAGCGTTTCCACCAAGTGACGAGCGATATGGGAGAGAGAACGCAGTTGCAAGATGAGCACCTCAAATGGGTTGACGGTGAGCAGTTGAGCTGCAGATGGCGTCACTTATGTAATCTGCTTCATCCAGGCTTCACTTGTCGTTCCTTGAAAGCACTTGGGCACCTCGGAGATGCAGCAGCGCTCGCTGAGCAACATGATGTGGCCATCTCCCACTATTCGTCAGCCTTGTCTCTCAAGCCGTCGTCTCCACAACGCTTTTTTATCGAGCGAAGCCGAGCATTTGTAGCAGTCGGGTCACTGAAGGAAGCCCTGGACGATGCGGAACAGGTACGCCATCTTCACACTGCAGTGTATTTTTTTTTCCAATTTGCATCGTCAACAGGTGATCACTCTCGATTCGTCCTCGCCATGGGGTTACGAGAGGAAGCACGCAGCATTGCACAAGGCTGGAGACTATGACAAAGCAATCGACGCGTTCGAAGACATGCTTTCGAAGATTCGGCACTCCCCTCATCGAAGTATTCAACGTGATTTTCATCCTTTTTGTCGTGATGAAGGCAACATGTTGACGTCGTTCGGTAGTGCACCGTACGCAGTACGTCAGCCCATCAAAGACACGCAAAAAGATTCGCAAGATTGTTGAAAGGACTATAAACCGCTTGCCCCGCGTACTCATTAACACCACCACTGGGCGCCTGTACGACAGAGCTGATCACGTATCCGCATTTGAAGCTGAGGCAACCTTCAAAGAGCTTGTATCATCGATGACGACAGGCATTAACAAGCGCCAGATCAAGCGCCAAGTGCGACACTACTTTCGATATGTCACATTTTCTCACAAATGGGAAAAGGGTGAACCGTCATTTAAGGAGGTGGTGCAAATTACGGTGTATCAGCTGGATGCATCTTCAAAGGGTCACGATAAGTTGCAAGTGTTCTGCAAGATTGTTCGAGATGCAGGTTATAACTGGGCATGGAGTGACACCTGTTGTATCGATCAGTCATCTCCTTCTGTACTCCAAGAAGCCCTGGTTGCCATGTTCGCGTGGTACCAAGGATCTGCTAGGACAATTGTTTTCCTCCTTGGTGTTCCCTCCTCTGCGCAGTGTGGTGCTCTTGCAAAGAGTATCTGGAACACTCGGGGTTGGACTCTTCAGGAATACATTGCTTCCAAGGTCATCCACTTTTACACGGAGGACTGGACTCCCTATCTTGACCTGCAGCTATCGAACCACAAAGAATCGCAGGAGGTCATGACGGAAATGGAGGAAGCCACTGGAGTATCTGCAAAACAGTTGAAGGCACTCCAACCGGGGTTTAGTAGTATCCGAGAGAAGCTACGCCTGGCTTCAAGCCGCAAAACAGAGCGGGTGGAGGACGCCGCATACTCATTAATGGGTATTTTCTCCATTACGGGTATGTCCACAATATATGGTGAAGGGGAGGATTCACTAGGACGTCTATTGGCACACGTCCTCACCGTTTCGCAAGATGAGAGCATCCTTGCATGGAGTGGGAGGTCTGGAAAATTTAACAGTTGTCTCCCGACCCATATTACTGTATTCAAAGGCCCGGAAACGTCGCACCTTCCACTGCCCTTGACGGACGCAGAGGTGGAAGAAGCCATTCCCGCCTCGGATACTTCGTTCGACCTTGACATGGCGTTGAAGTTATACGGTCGTCTTAAAGAACTTTCGCCTTCGTTCACGGAGCGTCGACTGTCACTCCCATGCATCGTCTTTCAGCTCCCACAATTTTCACGTCGCCGAGTCAACGTTTATCGCGTGAAAACTGATCCTTTTGGTACCGTGGATGTCGAGACGAAACTAGATCTCTCTCTGATTAAATCGTTGTATCTCGTCCATCCTTGGTTTGACGCTATCTTGGACCGCGAACGTACGCACAACACATTCCTGGGAGGCGTTGCCACATCATCGTCTTCGCCATACCCTGATGATGAAGAGATCTATCACGAAGGTCCGGACGATAGGGTGGGCTCTGATGAAGACAGTGATGAAGGGATGTCTATTGGGGGAATAGACAACGAAGAACAGTCCGAAGACGTGGAGGTGGATGAGGAAATGGTTGACGAAGTGTCCGACGACGACGAAGAGACGTCTGACGAAGAGACGGATGGTGATCGCCTATCGGCGTCCGAACCTGATTTAGAACCGCGGTCGCCCCGGTACCCCGCGCCGGTGGACGACGAGACGCGGGCACGACGGCTCGCTGCCCATCTGAGATAGGAATTTGGTGCGCTCTTACTCACCCTCGCACCGGTGGATCGACGGCAGAAGGTGTACAGGCGGATCGCAGCGGAGAGCGCGATCAGGGTGCGGCTTCGAGAGGGCTACTCTCTGAATTCTATTCTCGACAAGGTACATACGATCAATATCTTGTAAACACATGTCTTGGTGAAACGACCGGAAGGACGTAAAAAATATTGAATATTGAATGTGAGACGAATGGAAGTGCCCCAGGCACAGTCTCATCGAGCTAAACGACCGGTTCCCGGAGGGTGCATATGTGGCCGAGACAACAAATTATTCTGCGGAAATATCATCGGCAAGAGAAAGAGAACTGCTACTCACAATGATACCAGGTGATTTCAAATCAACCGGACCTACAGCATAGATAAATAGAAATTTTTTGTCGAAGGAAACCATGTTCGACGCGCGCGAACCGCACATGCTCCGGAGCATAATAGTACGCATTGTGCGAATCGGAAGGGGTTCGGTGGACCAATGGCAGAGTAGAGTTAGCAGCTATTAGGTGCACCAACCTGTTTGATTTAATTTTCGGGGACAACAAGATGTTCGTCAAACTGGACCAGGCCCTTCTTGACTCTTGTGAGTATTAGTCAGCCCTCTTCTGAAAAGTGAAGAGTTCATGCTTGTTCGCCGGGTGGCTTCCTAAATGATTGGTTTTTCGACCCGTGTCGCGACGAGCAGCATCGAGACCAATGCTCTTACCAAGCATGTCCCCAGCGGCCACACCGATTTTCTACGTTTCTCCCGCACCCATTATTTCTCTTTAGTTCCACTGCCGTTTTGATTTCCCGTCCACAAGATGCTCGCTATTCGCTGTCGTGTCCTCTGCTTCCGATGGGCGCCTGACAGTCAGCAAGAATGCGGCCCTAACTTACCAGCCCGAGCACGCATTTTCCATTGTCAAACATGGACCATTAGGGACACGATCAGATGGTTTGTATCATTATTTACACGATGCCGCTGTCCGCTGTGGTAGCCTATATGGCAGGTCGCGCTTTCCAAGTTAGACGGAGGCCAAACTCACAATTTATCATGTCTCACCAACTGTATGCCAGACCCAGGTTTGATGAACCCGCGTAATGTGGTGGGAAGCGCCAACGAAATCGTGAGACGCCGTTTGCAAACAAGCGATATTCCGATGTTTTCGTGCTTTACAAATGTGGTACAGTCGACTCCCTCTGAACCCATACCCCATTGGCGGTCTCCACAGCACACAGGACGAGATTTTACTCTGGATTCTTAGTATACAGTTTGTAGCATGAGTTCCAAACTACCTACATTCTCTGTGGGACGTGCGCTGTTTGATCGTTGGTTGAGCCTCTAGGGTGAGCAGAAAGGAGTTGGGTCAAGAGGGAGTCGACTGTGGTTTTCGCCCCCGGGCGGAGTACAAACGTTCTATTTTCCAGTCCCATCCTTGAATTCGCGGCGAGCGAAGTGCCTGTGTCCCTGTTGATGCACGGCCCTTCGTGGAAGACGGAATTTAGCGCGCGGAAAAACAATTTCACTGATGACCGGCTTGCCATGACCAGTGAATGATGTCTCATTCATGGACCAGCCACCCGACGGAATGAAACCAGATTCACCTGGCAGAAGCCGGACTCCGGCTCGGTGAGGGGAGGGCATGATAGAGTCGCGGGATGCGGCCAGACCATGGACCCTGTTGCCATTGGTATCCATGAGAAGACGTCGTAAACTTGGTCTGATGTCCGTGCGAATGTTATCGCATTGACATGGCTATTCCAGCGAGTGGTCGACTGACCAGGCTGCATGTGGCACTGGTGCCATGGTGGCCCAACGTTGGACGTGACGGCCACGAGACCACTTTCCAAGCAGCCACTTTGGCGTGTCAGCTAAATTGAGCGAGGTTGAAACCCAACGACAGGATCAACGACCCGAGCACCGAACAATGGGGCACGCATTTCCCCTATCTTTTTGTCGGCCGAACTGACCCTGATGATGACTTCAGGGACCCTTGCAGGCGAATGATCAAGCCACAGCAGACTCTCACCTCAGGCCCAGTTCTGAAACAAGCGTACAATGTAACTTGAAGACATGTCAGCAATAGCTGATCCGAAGGATCAGCCAACGTGTGAACGCGAAAAATTGTAAACTTTCATGGACGGCCTTGGGGCTGAGTGGAAGACTGCCATGGTGATCGCAGTCAACGTGCAACATGCACGCATGCGTACCCCATGCTCAATTCCGTCTGGACTGTTGCATCACAGTGTGGCCAGTGGGTTCTCAGGCATTTGGGTCCTGCTGCGTCCTGAGAAAACGTCAGGAACTAACATGTGCCTCTCTGATCATCACAGAGGATGCCGTCGAGCGTACATAGCCCCCTTTCCGAGCAGTCGAACCTAGCAACCGATGAAGTTGATTCCCAGCGCCGAAATACGATATGGACATGTCGGCGTCGTCGCTCGTGCGGTGGTACCGCGATAGAGATACTCTGTCGGCGTTCAAGCAGCATCTTGAAACGCTGACCATGTCTGGGTTTCATTATGGTCGCTTCCACTGAGTGATAAGATCTACTTCGACACAAACCTGATTCGAAATTGATATTGGAGCATCAGCAGAGTGATCGCGGAAGTATATGAAGGACGACCTTGATCGGACGAGACCAGCTGACAGGAGTCCCTCGTTGACGTTGGCATGACGTGTTGATCAAGTCGTCCACGCATTGGCGACGATCATGCGACATGAGGACCTGGAGTCATACTCATCCATGACGACGATGTACAGACGACGTCGAACTACTGTTTTTAAGAACGCGCCGAGCGTTGAGTGCAGTGATCAGACGTCCGCGGGACGGTGAGCGAGGGCCGCATCGGCTCCTTGCCCGTCGCATCCCACGCTTCTAATTTGTTGTTCCTTTGCTTCTCAGCACGAGCCCTCGACTTCTGCAGTTTCGGATTGGATCGTTCCCACCAATGAATGCATGCGAGATCCAAGCGACTGCGACTTCGCTTTGAGCTGTTCATGAACCGATCCTCTGAATCGCACAGAACACCGTACCGCGTGCCTTTGGTGCTTCGCTTGCGTTCGGCTCCCGGAAATTTTTCGAGGGGCCGACTTTTTTCTTTGTTGCATGGCATACTCATGTACGCTTTCAAATATATCGACCTCCAATGGTCTACCGAGCCGGCAAATTCCGGGGGTATAGCAACCTTGAACATTTAAAAAACGCGACCCGGGGCCACCATCATAGGCACCGACCATAGGAGATCTTGGAGAGATCTGCAACATTATGTAGAGAGCGAGACAGAAAGAGAACAAGAGCGGGCAGGGTCAGTATGCACTACACTGACACTGCCAGGGTTGTCTCTTTCTCTCTCTCTCTCTCTCTCTCGTGTTTTCTTTTTTTCCACAGGATCAGATCGATCCGATGCAAAGGATCTCGAATGGGGCAAGGGAAGGTGCCTCGTGTAAGTGGCGGATGAAACCTTTGCAATAACGGAAGCCTAGTTACCACTCGCGCCTAGTTGCCACGCTCTGCCCGCAACGTCTCTTTAATAGCCCCTTCGATCCGGTATAATGTGTCCCTTCGCCGTCCCCGCCCTCGTCCTCTTTCCACTTCCCCCACAGCAATGGGTCTTCATTTGGACAACACGTATGTCTCTCATCCCACCACTCCTAGCCCTCGTTGATCCTCTCCCAGTTTCGGTGCTTTCTTGATCGGCGTCGTCGTCTCTGCGACGTGAGTATGACACATCGTTACTAACTCGTCGAGCAGTCATTGATCGTAGTATTCATAATTCATTCCTACAGTCTATATGGAGGTCCGTGTCCTAACTCGTCTTCATTTCCACCTTATTAAACTCGCAAAACACTAGTCACTTGCATTCAGACTTGGTACTACTTTGGTCGCTATCCTTTGGACCCGTGGTATGTCAAACTTTTGGTCAGTCCACGAGATTTTTCCCCCCTCCGCTCTGTCCTGATCTTGCTCTCCAGGTCGCTGCCGTATTCCTGTCGGACACTTGCCATCAGGCCTTGATCACCCATACTGGCACGTACAACCATTCTCCACCTGCACTCGTGCATTCATCCACGTCTAGTCTACACGTACCTTGTCATCAACTTTGGAGTGGAAGAGGCACTCATAGAGATCGTTTGGTAAGTGGTCTCCTGTTCACAAATTATTCGTGCTCATTCCCCGTTAGGAGCTTGGTCGTAGGTTTTCATTTCATCGACTGGTCGCCAGTGACCCATTTTATGATCTACTAGATTGAAGTTTTGTTCAATGTGCGACTGCCCTTTAGCTCTCTTGTCCTTCCTGGCTCACATCTCACGTTAGGGATTCACCGCACTCTTCGTCCAGTCTTTCTTGGCAATGCGCGTCTATCGACGTACGTGGCCACTTTTCAGACTGAACCTCCCCTGAGTTGTCTCTCAGTCAGCAATAAGAGCTGGTTTGCCACTGGATCAGTGGTAGGTTGTCTGGTTCGGAACCCTTCACGATTCCTTACCTCTTCCCTCATAGATGGTATTGGTCATTGGCGAATTCGGTGAGTCGCACATCCCATAGTTTATCCTTTCTTCACTGAGACTGTCACGTTCGCAGCTCTGGTCGTCGGTAAGTTCGAGCTAGACTCGTCCACGAACGGAATTAACAGTGGTGTCATCGGACAGTCTACACTGCCAAGGCGTATGTCTTACTTTCATGATTGTTCCAATCGCAACCTGCTCACAAGCAATTAGTTTACAGTTTCAAACGTTTATTCAGCTGGAGTCCCTCAAGGTAAGGGGTGCATCTACTCCTCTGAACAGTATGCTGATGAGGCGCACAGGGTCTTTCGATGTCGGTTAATGCGGTCGCCGCTGCGGGGGACGTGCTCATCGCTGCTTTTCTCTGTACTTTGTTGCAGAGATCGCGAACTGGCTTCCGGAGGTGACCATTTTCATGCATTTACCCACCGTTCCGTCTGAACATGCTCTCGTCAGATCTGACAATATGATCAACAAACTGGCAAGTATTCGCGACGATGGTGCTCTTCCACGAACGCTGAGTGTCATCTAGATCTTGTTCAGTATCAATACCGGTCTTTTGACCGGCATATGTGCTGTCGCTTCCCTGATAACGGTAAGCAGCTTTGCGTGCCTCTCGGGATCTCTGGCCGATGACGCTCTCGTAGATTGCCGTATGGCCAAACACGTTCATCTACATTGCGTTCTACTTTTGTCTCGGTCGATGTACGCCGTTTATATTTACCGAGGTCGAGGGGCTCTACTGATATTGCTTTCCTATCTCGCAGTATACTGCAACTCTCTCCTCGCGACGCTCAACGCGCGTAAAGCGCTGAGGGATGGGTCTCGTAGCGACGAAATGTCGCTCTCCCTGCAAGGTGTGCATCAAAAGGGAAACCAAAGCATGATCGCGTCTCAGGTAGCACCGTTTCCACTAGGTGGCACGTTACATGCCTGATTATCGCTGCTAGCACCTTCCAAACAACATTTCCATCAAAATTGACACGACACACGAATTCGTCCGAGACGAGCAATATTCTGCGTCGACCCGTGACATGAAGAGCCCCGAGGTTGTCTAGAGGGACGTCTGGAGGGGGAAAAGGGTGTGGGGGTTTACTGAGTTGCTGTGCAGGACGAAAAAGTGTACTTAGAAGGTTTGATTCGCATTTCGCTCTAGACGCTCGTTATATCCGTTTCCGGTGGTTCTTCCCTCGTTTGCCTTTTGCTCTCTATCCCTCTTTCCCCCCCCTTTTTTTTTGGGTCAGTCATGACTTGTAGCATACATACCCTTCCCCGTGCTGGAACTGGAGTCTGTCGCGACTTGCGCGCGTGTAATGCGATCTTAAAAATTACCATCTTGCGATTCTCTATTACATATCCCGATCCCGCCGCAGAACGATAGCTTAAAGGTAGAATGTATATATCCAAACATTACACGACCCAAGTATGCGTCTTCGTTTGCCCTCGTTCACCTGACCCCCTTTGCTCACGACTCGGGGATGCAGCGAACGACGGCCGGCCGCCATCCGAACGCGCAGGTCCCGCGGTCAGAGGGGAGTTGCACACTTGACAGCGCTTGCAGAGTACGACGCGAGCATGCACCGCCCCTCGCAACATATCCACCTCCGGACCGAGTCCGAACTATGTGGGCATCGATGGCGTCACCTGCAGGCCCCCTTCATTCAAAAGGGAAAAAAAAAGGCCTATCAGTGGGAGCGAACGCGACGCTGACCGGATCATGTACGCTCTTACATACAGTACTTGGAGCGTGTGGATGGGTACGGCATATGGCTGGGACATATGCCCACGTACATGGTATGTGCGGTCAATGTACTAGCATGGCGCTATGGGCGGCTTCGTCCGGTTGGGCCGTGAGATGCGGAGGGACCGTCGGGCACGCCCTCGTCGGCCACCCGGTGTGAATCCGGGAGTACCCGCTTTCCTGTGATCATGATGCGGCGGGAGCTGAAACAACTTTATGGGTGATCCGTCAATTGAATGGTACTGATGCGCGCAGGGTCCTATACGGATGTTGAGTGCCACAGGGGGGGACAGAAAAAGCCCGATGAGCGGGAGAGCCATTGAAGGGGGAAGGGGGGGTGTGCTTATGCGGATGTAATGAATCTCCATTTGGAAAGCGTTGCCTGTTCGCAAGCGCGGTGTCGTAAAGCGACTGATCGGCCTGTTAAGGGTCGTCTCGCTTAGGCGCGATGATGGGCCAGCGCCATCCGCCAGCGAGTGACTTACTGTCGGGGCCAGGACTGCAGTTCGCCTCACAACTCGTTAGGCAAGGGCCGTGAGTGGAACGGAACGCGAAGGTTTCAAGGGTCGCCAATAGTACGTACACTAACCTGCGTGTAAGTATTCGCTTCCGAATCTTGGGGCTGTGGTACTTTGTATATGCCTCAATGTCAATCTTACACAAAGTAACCAGGAATGCAAAGATACGAAATACCGTGACCTTACCTTTACTTATTAAAACCGTCACTCGTTTGTTCAGGAAATCAGGGTTGCATATGATGCGCGTAATGGTCGAGTACGAGTTGGAGAATGGGGAGTGTTTGTTTGATGAGTCACAGTCAACACAGCACTTACCATATGGACCGCCATTAACCAGGGAAAGGTTGGGTCTTTCGTTCTGGAGACCGACCATGTGCTAATGATCAATGGAGTAGATTAGGTGTAAGGGTTGCCCAAGAAAGCCTCCGTTTTTGATTTGTCGCGAGATAATAAGCTCAGGGTAAAGCCATTCAAACCAAAAGATACCGGGACTAACAGATTACTTAGCAGTGAGATAATAAATGATCAAAGTCACGGAGAGCACCGTCATGAAAGAATTGGTCGGGGAGAAGGTGGTGCCGAGAGAGGAGAAATCGTTCAACCTGACTTGGCGAGATTAGGTTCAAAGCTCACAGAACAAGGTCAGTGGCTCGGGCTAAGGGTCTCTTCTGATCTGGCAAGGGAGACACAAACCTATGTGCCCGCGAGAGTAAAACGTGCTCGAAGATGGTCAGTGGATCCCGATGGGAAGGGAGCAATAGGCCGATGGTCGGAGGACAAGTTGGAGATCCGGAACAAACCGAAAAGTGCCGAAGGGGGCGCGAAAGAGGCCAACGAAAGAGCTGTCCCAGATGGGCGTAGCGTGGAATCCCAGCATTGACTTCTGAAACACAGGGCCACTCTTCGCAGTCAGGTATTACCAGCGAGAAGCGCGGGATACGACATGTCCGGGTCCATCGATAAGCTTTGTGTTCTCTTTTCGGCTTTCATCCATCATGTAGCTCGAACAAAACATTGAATGACCTGCCTGAATCAGCTGTAGGCAAGGCATCTCCGCGTTGCGGCCGCAGTAAGCAGGGGTTTTTGACCTTGTCGCTTGTTCGCCAGTCGACCTTGGGGGAGGTCTGACAATGTGCAAGAACGACATGGTGCCACTGATCCGCCGATAGCGAGCCTGGTGATGGATGGCCGACATGGCCGGTGATCAGAAGTACCACCAGACCGCATGGTCCGCTAGCGACGCATCAAAGCAAGTCCACTGACGAGTGCTCCCCGTGTGTCCTGGAAATACCCAAGGATGTCGACGTTGACAGGCCCTGCCTCCCAGAGAAGAGTGTGTCCCCCGCATGGAAGTCGTGAGCAGCGAACGGTTGTATAGGGAGTGGCGACGGCAAGTCAGTGGGCGTAACTGAGAACTTAGTGTTGTTTGGCAAAAGCTTTGGATCCAAACAACCGCGTCGCGACTCGGAGGTACAACATTTTTACGTGCTTGGGGTTGGGAATGTCTCAGACTGAAAACAATCGACCGAACAAAAGAACCAAGCTTGTTTCACAAGTATCACACCAATTTGTATTCACTAACGCGCATGACATCAAACAAGCTCTCCGCACTACCCAGGATCCAAGTATCCTCTCTCATGGTCTGTAGATCAGCCCATGTTCATTATCTCCCTTTCCAACCACTTTTAAAGCCCTCTCTGCGTTGCGATCAAAGTTAACTGTGAAGCCAGGCGAGATCATAACCCCGCACGATGAACGTCTTTCGTTGGCCAAATCTTGGATGGAAAGCTCCCCTACCGCCCAGGACCTCTTCGATGTTTGGGAAAAGGTTAACGAAGTGCGTGTTCGCTTTATTGAGTTTTCTTGAACTAAGCACCCCCAGATGTCAACATTGGCCCTTGTCGTGTCGTTATTTTCTTCATTACTCTCCCTATTCTCGTGTCACCTCCCCGATCATTCCTATGGCATTTCCATTATCAAAATCATTCTTTCTCCTCAATGGCTACGAAAGCTGAACTTTTACATCACCGGCAACCATAACGAACTGATTCTGACTACGCTCAAGTTATTCAATTCCACCTCAGCATTCGGGAGCGGACGAGAACGCAAGTCCGTCTTTGAGGCATTTCCTTGGGACAACAAAGTGATGCTGTCGTAATTATTTCCCCCTTTTGACGACTCACTATAGCATAGAATCTGCCCAAACTACTTCACATGCGTAGAAGAGGAAAAGGCGAGAGGAACGATATTCTCACCCGACCCGGTAAGCTCAAGTCGCAACATGACTTTAACTTGGTCTCAATAACTTAGAAAAGACATTCGAACATACTTCGTTTTATTTATTTTGTCCATGGTCGATCAAGATGCGACCGCCTCGGTCAAGGGAGCGTTCCTGGAACAGCGTCACGGAGCATTCACGAGCATATTCAAGGGGTTGGTTCACGACCATTACACCGTTCTAGAACAAGTTCTCCGAGTCTGTTGGGAGGGTGTTTGGTCAGATCCAAAGGTGAAACGGACCACGAAACTGGGTCTGTTTAACGAAGCGACCATTTCACACGTGAGTCCCTATTTCAACCTCGTTGTCCTCATCTCACGTCTTGAGAATGCACTAGCTACTGAAGTTGTATAACCGTGCTGTCGCCGAAAGGACGGGAGGAGAACACGTCCCGGCCGACGTCGTTCATCACTTTCTATTAGCTATATGCACCCACCCCGGGCAAGGTATATGTTTCAAAGACCGCGGATGGTACCCACGCCAGATTGACGAAGACGGCGTTGCTGCCGACCAAGACGACTATGAGGACACGCGACGAAAGGGTGCTCACACGGGGAAGATATACAATAAAATTCTGGCGAATGTATTGCGCGCGTTGAAGGTGAATGAAGATCCTCGACAACAAGAGCTAGCGCTCAAGATAACCGTAGCGTGCCCTGAACTCGTCGCTGGGTGTGTACATCATCGACCCCAAGGTCAGCTGAAGCTGACGTTTGGATCAGGTATTGGTCGGCAGCTTCACTTACCCTCGAGCCGCGACTTTCTTCAAAATGGATTGCGAACATCTCGTTTGCAGGGCAAATCCTCTCTCAAGCGGTGCCGGTACATTCGTTTCTTTTATCTGGTAGCGACGAACTCTATAACCCCACCCCTCCCCCGCTCGCAAACATTATGGGAAATTTATTTCCCTCAGTGGGGACGAAGGCACTCTTTACAAAAGGGTTACAAGCCATTTCGAATCCTATCGTTCAGCACTGTACCGCACTCGCACTTGCCAAATGCCTGCGGAAGCTTGCAGAGGTGGTACGCGTGTTTAAGACGGTGCAAATGACACTAGAAGAGGAAGGAGAAGAAGGTCAATGGAGTCGCCAGCGAAGAGAAGTTGAAAAAGAAGCAAGGCGACGTGTACCGGGGTTCCAAGTCATCGTCGCATTCTCGCAGCAATTTGTGACTCCCTCAAACACGGCCCAGCACGATCTATTAAGCGAGAGCTCTCAAAGGCTTCTCTGTCTCTACCAAGAATGCTTGCCTGATGTAGTCGCTGAAACCAGGTTCGAAGCTGGAAAGTTGGTCCTCAGTCTGGCCGAAGGGTCCTTGACTTCGCTCGCCGACCATGAGGGCGGCTCTACGGAACAGGAAGGAAAGCCAAAAGGGGTTTCCACGGCACTGCAGAGCGTCAAGCATCTGCATGTCCTCCGTCTGCTCGGTGGAAGCGATCAGTTTGCCTGGGCTGGCAAGGTTGGTGAGTGAGACTATCCTGCTGTGCATCGTTTAAAATGGTTATCACATCCGTAGCTTCTTCTCACACGTATTTCTATGTTCTTCTAAAAATATTTTGCAACACTCGCGTGCATGCTCTCCGTGCAACATTGAGGGATCTTTTGCAACATGTTCTTTCCGAGAGTGTGTTATTTCAAGAGGATCCGGACGAAGTAGAGATGTGGCTCGGTGCCGTGTCATCACATTTCGTCCGTAGAGGCCAAGGTATGGAAGCGCCTGATGGTGCGCCGCTCACGGACGAGGTCGACGCCATCGTAGCTTTTCTAGATGATTGTGCTCAACGATGCCTCAAGACCCCATATCGCTATATGGAAGCCATGTCTACCCTCGGACATTATTTCCCTTGCGGCTCTGACTCTAGCGGCGGTGAATTGTCTGCTAGCCCCTTACTCATGACGGTACTTGAACAGACCATCGCAAAGGTGGGCGGGCGATTGATGACGCCGTCGGATGCTCTCGCTGTCTTCACATTCATTCGGCGACTTCTGATTGTACTGGCGGCGAAACAAGAACACGCCAGGTACTGCAGCCTTTTGGCGATACTCGACCAGCTGGATAGTGGTGTCGCTGCTGGGCAACCGTTTCCAAATCAGCCTAGTATTTGTTTTGGTCTAAGACGTGAGCTCTCCATTGCACGAGCTTGTCTTCGTCATCTTGAAGATGACAGCTCTTGTCGTGTGGTCGACAGACCAAGTGATAAGACGGTCGCGATCTTCCTCGATCGTATCGAACATATTTCCGTCCGTGAGTTCCACTCGTTGATATGCAAGGCTGTCGTGTCTTTGCTTATTCCTATGCCACTTTGGTCGTGTACCTAGTTCCGTCAGAGCGTGCTCGCATGACTAGTGCGTTCGAATTGGTGGACTGGCTTCGGTTAATTGATGTCAAACTGTCGTCCGGCGACATATCTCGTCTTGCCGCTGTTGTTCGGCGGTTTCAC
The DNA here is from genome assembly GCA_038088995.1 of Guyanaporus albipodus. Lineage (NCBI taxonomy): Eukaryota > Fungi > Basidiomycota > Agaricomycetes > Boletales > Boletaceae > Guyanaporus > Guyanaporus albipodus. The sequence goes on along the minus strand of JBBPKA010000055.1, from coordinate 112,994 downwards.
GGGCCCGCGCTATGGGCTCTGGTCGACTACCTCCATCCCTCCGATGGCCACTTATGGAACTCGGAAATTTTGAAATATGTGAATGAATGGTAAGTGACGCGCTCTGTCGCCTTTCCTTGATCATTTGGTGATTGTCACTGGGCAGGGCTCCGACCAATGGCACATTCGGCTGGATATATTTCCACTGCACTCCTGCGCAGCTCCAGGACAGGCAAACGCGCAGTACACTCTTGGCAGCGCTCTTTGTGCGCCCGGTCACCCTGATTTGTATCGAACGCGCGATCCGTCTCATTATTCACGGTATCACCGTCTCGATGAACCGTCATAGCCTCACAGCCGCACTGCTTCCCCTTTTATCCGGTATACTGACGACGGCGAGGGGCCGCCTCGGCGAGAAAGATCTACGGCAACTCAAGGAATTTGTTATCCGGTCGGATTCTGTGCGAGGACTTTGCGTATCTCGGGATCTGGCGGTCGAAGTTCAAGAAGGTGCGACCCTGAGTCAACCACGCTGTTTTTAGTGATGACGTGCTTCGTAGCGATCCAAGGCGTCGTCGCAGCGTCCTTTGACCATACCAACGTCGAGGACCAGGCGTTATTGTCGTCCGTCTGTTCCCATTGGGTGGAGGTGGTGACTGAGTCGTTGTCATCGGGCCAATCTGACGAAGTGAGTCAGGTCCTCCTCGAACGTGGAAGGAATTCTGACACCGCCCCTATAAGCTAAGGTATGCGCAACCTTGGGTCAAGTTCATGGGAACCGAAGAACTACTTGGTGCGATCGATCTTGTCCGAGTCAACTTTGGGCGAGAAGCCGCGACGGTGCACGCTGTATTGAAAGAGATTCTCGGTACCCTGCAGAAAAGGACATCGCAAGGCACCATCCCGAAAATCCCGACGGAGAGACTTTTGGAGTTGCAGGCTGTGCTCCCTGGGTCCACTTTACTGGAGGACATACTTTCGGCAACTCTTGTGTCTCAGCTCCCTCCAGGGTTCGACGGACATGTTACCTTTGATGAAGGAAGTCCTCTTTCCTCTGTTTTTTCCAGCCCGATTCACGTGAACGAGATTTGTCCTCGTCCCGTCGATTTGATGCATCAGTTACTTGAGAAGGATACTTGGACCGAATCCACGAGGAGTATCATCAAGGTTTTGTTGTATTCGGATCCTTCCTCTACGCAAGCGTTTGTGACTTGGCTGAATCGCAAATCTTGGCGTCACTCCGGTCATTCTATGTTCACCTCAGTACTTGCCGCTTTCCTTGACTGCACTGCGATAGCGGGTGGGAACCTGTCAGAGGTGAATGACGACGCTCTCTACAAGTTGATGGGTCGACTTCTGAGTGACTGGCATCCCGGCTCTCGTCTTACCCAGCGCCTCGAGTGTATACACAAGATTCTGCAGCTCTCTGGAAACAGCAGTGCTCGACTTATGGTTGCGTTGCAGGAGCGCATACAGGGCATCCCCATTATGGATTTCGCGTCGGAGACGACGTTCCTAGCGCGCAAGCTCCGCGGTGTCCCTGGCTGCGGTGCTCTCGCGACCAGCATTGTAGATCGTGCCTTGCAATGGGCCGTTCGACATCTCTCCGGCGACACCGCGGCCTCGGAGGACTCTGACATAGCCCTAGAAAATCTCAGTGGGTGACCTATAATACCATTTGCGTCAGTTCGTAATTGATCGATGACATACAGAACACGTCGCAGCACAACAACAGGGGTCGCTCAAACCGCATTTGGTGGAGCCATTGTTGACCACTCTCGTTCGAAGTCATATCTCAGATGCGAGGATGCTCGATCTGGCGGTGGTGCTGGTAAACAAAACACCGCTCAAGGTAAGCCGTAAGCTGTCTTGTTCGACCACTCGCCGTCTCTCATACTGCCTCCCCGCGGGTCGAAGCCTGTTATCGTCAACCGACTCCTGCAGAATGTGCTTCAGCATCAACATTTCGTCGTGGTCTGCGGGAAGCACGGCAGTTCATCTCAGAGGAACCAGGTGACGCGCTTTCTTGATGCGCTCTTCCGGCTCCATCCTGCGAACACTTGTCAGCCATCACACGTCGAACCGCTCTTCCAGGTCTATGGCGGAACCATGGCGCTACCCGATAGACACCTGCTCTCCATCATGCGATTATTCGAAGCGGAAAAACGCACTTCCCTCTCTGCGCTCTTCTCTCGGTGGTCTCCATCCCCAGATATAACCGTGTCTGAGGCGCTCGAAGTCGTCCAGAGCCTTGACCCGGTGTACATGCTTCGCACGTGCCTTGCGTTTCCTTTGTGGAGGCGGTTTGGGGAGGAGAAAGGCACGAGGGATGGGCTCTCGGACGATATAATGTACGACCCTCTGATGGTCATCGCATTGTCTGCGCAGATGCTTGCGGAGTGTCCCCCCACAACCCCTCTGGGTTGGGTCAAGGTATTCCGGAGCAACGTCGTCAGCCTGCTCATTCGTTGTCTCTCGTCGAAGGACCCAAACATACGCGAAACGGCCCTCTGCCAGATAGCAAGTCTTTGGGAGAGCGTCCAGGTGAGTCGACTCGCGATCGACGGCTTGATGATTCCGCTCGAACTCCTTTTCGTGCAAGAAATCTGAGATGCACGAAGCGTCTCAAGTCGTGTATGTGTTCCGTTTACTCAAGAATGTGCTGAATCCACCCGCGGATGCGAACGATCCGCCACGGCGGCTCCCGACGTTCACGACCCTCATCTTGTTGCATGCGCTCCGCGGCATTTTCTACCCGTCGAACTTCATCTATCCCCGTACCGCGCGTTTCTTGCTCCAGCGCCCTGAACTCGACGTGTCCGACGTGCCCATGTTGTTCGGCATGCTTTATAGTAGCTCGGACGATTGGAAGAAGGAAAGGGGGTGGATGTTGAAGATGCTGGGAGATGGCATGTCGAGCACCGAAGACTGGAAGGTACTGAAACGGCGTCATACGTGGGATTTGGTAGCCAGTCTCTTCCAAAGCTCGAAGAAGGACGCGTCCGTGCGCGCTGGAATCTTGGAGGTCAGTCGTTCGTCCGCGGGTAGGGCTTTCGGGATGCAAGGCTGACGGAAGCAGATCCTAGCGAACCTGACGTGCAATCCGCAAGCGTGTACTTCCCTCGTCCTCAAGTCTTCCCTGTTGTCGTGGATCGAGATGCAGGTGGGGGACAGCCCCAGTAAGGAATTGACGGCGTGGCTCCGCATCTTGGAAAATGTCCTCGTCGTGATCGACGCCTCCAAGCTAAGCCGCGCCACGGGAACCCAATGGTGTTCAACGATCTGCCGATGTCTGTCTTCTCTCCTCCGGAGTAAAGGTACGATCTGTTCGTTGCTCTCGACGTCCAGGCCGCCAGTGACACACGTCTCGCAGACGAGGAAGCGATGGCCGTCCTGCAGCAGGGCGCTGCGGTTGTACTACGCCTCAGCCTGATCTCAGGCGTACCCGGTCGCTCCCTCCAAGGTATTCTCGCGCGCGCCACGGAGTGCCTGCTGTCCCTCGAACCGGGCGTCCGCATGCACCGGTTTCCACGGCCTGTCGAACCAAATGGCCCACATGCACTTGCGTTGCCACCGCATCGTGCCCAGGGGCTTCATCACGCGCCGGCGACGGTGGACCCGCTCCGAACGTGGGGCGCGATCGTGGAGACCCTGTGGCAGGCTGCCATGTCGCTCGACGACGTGACGCCTGCATGGTCAATTTTGACACGGAGATTGGTCGTGTGGAGGGCGCTCGCCGGGGAGGAGGCGTGTCAGGTTGGGGAGTGGGCGCGGAAGGAGGTCGTACGTGTGCTCCGAGCCGCGGGATGATGATTGAGCTGCTGGTCTGGTGTTGGCACAACCAGTGAGGTCCAAGCAAAGCTAAGGTTGCTTTCACTTCTGGTTATGGCGAAAATCCTCAGGATACTCCCCGAATATCGTGTATCATATCATGCAACGCTGACTTTCCATTGACTTATCTACAGGATGTGAGTTACTGTAAAGTGTGATGTGTCTTCAGCGCAACACGAAAATGTAATGGAATGAGAATTTCAGTGTGTAGTTGAGGCGTACACCATGCTTCATATCAATGAATGGGTTAGGCACAAAAAACAGCGAAATTTCGTGGACACGTCAAGATTTTTGTATTGCTAAAGCCCTCAGCGCCAGAATTACCGCCGACCTCACTCGCATCACGCTCAACGTGACGGGACGAATTGAGACATGAGGACATGACTTACCAACAGGCGAAACTCCAATGTAAAGAAATCGCTTGAAAGAGCGATAACTACGATAAGCGAGCAAACATGTCCCTTCTTTTGCCATGACGTTCCACGGTCACTCAATTTCTGCGACAGTAACCCGATCTCCGGCCTTTGGGTCAACATAACATAACATTCCTCTCATCCCATCGAACTCGACGCCCCTTGTGACGGTACCGACAATCACAGCGTCCCCCCACTTGGCTGGAGCCAACACGCCATAATCGATGACCTACGGGTCTCGACGCGTGTCGATTGTGAATTTGCCAATACCCGGATTCCTGACCGCATCGGGCGACACTTCTTCTCTCAGTTTCACCCTATAAAAACCCCTCAGGTGAACGCCATCGCATACAAGCCGCAAAGTGGATAGCGCTAGGGTTCATAGCTCATTAAGATGGCGATCGCATGTTCGTCGTTGAAGTTGATCGGTGTCACCTCGTGACTGGAAGGCATCGGGAGCACCATGTGGGTGAGTTTGATTTAGAATTCTTTGCAGGCGAGGGTGTAGTCGAGAAACGTTAAGGTCGTGCTGCCGCCAATCGGGTCCATGGAGGGCATCATGACGCCAATGTCGAACAGTTCATGATATGAACGGCCTTCGTGGGTGAGGCAAAGAGTCGGGATGAAACCTGAGGTAGAACATTGAGACGGAATTGCAAAAACTCGTATCGCAGTCGCAATGTGAGAATCTGATTCAGGCCAACTATAATAATAGATAAGGATGATCATGTACGTGTCCGTGAATATCATCCGAAAGTCGGTCGGTCTTCGTTCACCCAATTTGGGGTCTGTGCTTTCCTTTGGGCCGCATTTATTAGTTTGCAGTGTTTTGTGTGCCGCTGACGCAACGTACCAACGTGGAGTAGAACTGGGGTACCGCATAGAATTCACGCGACTGCGTGTCAAGCACCACACCCTCCCAATTTTCGGTTTCGATGTAAAGAAATCGAGACTTGCCACCACAGAAATCATACAGGTAAGAGCTCATCCGAACATGGACTGGGAGTTCGATAACAGCCGAGACACACAGCTCGCCAGACTCCTCGTTCAACCGAAACTTGGGCAGTTTCCTGTGAAAATGGACTGGCGTCAAGAAGAATGAGTTGGCGGGACAAACAGGGGAACATATAACTCCGAGCTGTCTGAAGTGTGTTCTGTTCTTTCCTTCATCAAGATGTACACGACAATCACCCCCCACGGGTGACATCACATGGAAATTCCATGCTGCCACCGGTCGTTCCTCTTCCCAAATAGTCTTTGGTTTGTGCGCGTGCGATGCAGAACGAGGGTCGGCGTCGTGCAGCACGAATCGTCTAGCGTCTTCGCACCCCACAAGCCATCATCCTGCGATCAGCCCGTTCCTGGAGAACGCCAGCGGATGCCCTAGCTTGATTGTGACGCTCGATATCTCTCGCAAGGGTCACGTCGTCCAGGATCGTGCCAACGAGACTGACTTTACGAGCATCCGTTCGAGATATGCACCGGAAAGTTGGCGCGATCGCCCAGGTTCGACGCTGCGAGAGAAATTCGGACGAGAACTGGCATATAAAGCTCTCCAAAGCAAATCGTCATACGGGATAGCGCAGAACCACTTTAACACCTAGCATGAGAGGAGTAGGCCGGGCTGTGGTTCAAAACACACAAGTACCAGTCAAACGGAAAACAGACTGACAGCTCTCCACCGACGGATGTCTTGCACATCGGAATAGCAGAGAACCTGGAAAATAAGTTCGGCTGGAAATATGGGAAACCTGGTAGTGGTCATGTCGTTGGTTTGAGCCACCGCCACTGCTGTGTGCCACTTTTGAGTTCATTCATGCACGCTATGTACCATGTGATCAATAAAACTTTGAGTCAGTCTACATCCCTGTAGTTACAAGAAAAAGCCTTGGGCCCGACCATAATCATGTGATGTTTATGCAACTTGTTGGAACGCGTGATCTACCATGGCAGGGATGTGGGGCCCGTTGAGTTGAGTGTAGTTCAATTATTATTTCTTCTTTTCTACGTTGTGTCGTCTCATAGCAGAGGATTTAGGACAAGAGAAACACAGGCGATATTCTGCTTGTGCCAGAAGACAAACACTTAATGACAAAATACAAGGCACTTGTAGGTCAATTCAGTTGATGACGACGCCAACGTGTCCTCCTAGCCAGTGATGCGTGCACGTCGTCTCAACCGAAGGAGAAGCACGTGCACTTGACTCTCACTCGTCCCAACCGAAGCAAACATGCAACCCCATGCGCAAGCCCCGTCAACTGGCCGCGGCCACTCAAGTACACCGTTCCCTGTTCACATTGCACATGTAAGATCTCTCGACCCCTGTACTTCTCCCAAACTGAATATACATCCATGTTTATTAATTTTGGCCTGACTTTCCAGACCGATACGTCGAATTACAGTAGATATACATCAAAGTATTTACCCGCTACATCACTGGTTTTTCACTGGGCATTTTGCAGGTTTAGTACGTGCATAATGAACATCAAGTCATGCATTGTCATCCTCGTCATCGTCAGATGAGTCTTCCTGAGCTAGTGCACCACCTCCCCAAAGTCGGTTGAGGAGGTTGCGTACCACGCGGATGGGCATCGGCTGGGGAAGCATTGGAACCTCGACAAGATGGATGACGTAGACCACTCACGGCAACATCTTCCTCGTCCTCGTCATTTTCCTCATCTTCGTCTTCCTCCACATCCACTCTTTCGCCCTGATTGCCACCTGCTGGACCAGGTGGCGCGTCTTCCCCATCACCACCACCGCCATCCTCTGCCTCCCAAAACACCTCAATCTCCTCCCCAGGCAGCTCCCCAGGCATTGCTCCCCGGTCTGCCAGTCCAGGTTGCTCTCCCGCAGCCCCACCGGCCTCACGCATCATCTCAGCGCCAATCATCAGTTCATGCAACGCGTCCTCGGGCATCTCCGCCATCATCTGCACGAACTCGACCGCACCGCCTGGAATCTGTGCGGCAATCCATGGGTTCTGGTCGTAGAAGGCGAGGATCTGAGCGCGGGTGGCGGCATCAGGGATCAAACGAGCAAGGAGTCTCTCTTCGGCTTGGGTGCGCCTCCGCGAACGGAAGGGACCGGACGCAAAGGGGTCTTCGGAGCCTGCGAAAAAGGTGTCGTCGTAGGTCGATAGCGCAGAAGGTGGAGGGAGAGGATCGCACGCCAGGTGTCTGCCTTGAGTGACATCGGGTGGTATGAAGGCAGTCAGGGCACGGTTTTGAGGTTGAGCGTGGGTTTGCTCGAGGACAAAGATGTGACGGAAGATTGAATAACGCAAGTTGAGGGAAGAGAAAGTACGGAGGAATCGATCGCGGATTAGATGTTTGCGTTGGGTAGAAAGTGTCGACAGAAGGGAGGTCAATGTACTGGACAACCACGAAGCGTGACCTGCAGACTTCCAGAGTGAAGAAGAACGCTGCACGTAGAGATGAGATAGGAGGTGGAGGATGCTTTCTTCGGGAGACAGGCCACTGAAGTACCGTTAGCCAGAGATGACCTGAAACTATGTTGACCTACATTCTATCCGTATGGATACGGAATGCCTTGTGACCCCGAACTTCCGCAGAAAGTGAAATCTCACATTTGTCAGCCAGAAGGGGAACTATAGACGGAAATTCAAGAATCGCTTGTCGAAGCGCTTCCGTACTCTCTTCCTCGAAATCCTAGTGGAGTTTGGTCAGAGCTAAATTCTGAAGCTAACAAAATATCAATACCTCTCCCCGTTGCTGCTTCTCTTTTTCCTTGGCCCTCAGAACTAGGGCTCTCGCATATGACCAACCGGGTAACACGCTCGGGTCCATATACTCGTCCGAATCTTCATGAAACATGCTTCGATAGACAGCCCACACGTCCAGTAACCAATCTCCCATGCCTGTCTTGACAGATAAATAGTCGAAATGCAGGTATACACCATGCGGATCTGACAGGGGTTCGAGGGAAATGAGTAGCCGTGCATGCTCAAAGGCTGTCCGAGGACAACCGCGACGCTGCAAATCTCTGAACCCAGCGTGAGCGCGAGCTCGACATGATAGCCCAGGAGTCGGCTCACATGACTTGGCGGTGAATAGAAAGGAAGAATGGTCGATTCTCAACCCGATCAAAATCGAGCCTGTTATTTCCACCCGTGAAACTGAATGCGCCTAGAAAGGCACGTTCATAGGCATAAAGAGCGCGTGAAACATAGTCCACCGCTTGACTGTACTCTGAAGAATTGAACGCGTTAGCGTAAATGGATTGAGAGGTATTCAGATTTGACAAACCTTCACGATGTCGATAGACTTCTGCTAGCTGTAGCAACGTATCGGCGTGCCAAGGCATCCTCTGCAAGACCCGCCACAGCGTCTCGGGGTCTATGATGTCCATCATGATGAAGTCGATAGAGCATGACGCATACATGGACCTACCGCCAGTCATGACTGCTTGCATGAACGTCTTCGTGATCCCTTTGTAACGTTTGCTGTATTCCACAGTCCACCACTTCCCAGGGCCAGCTGGACCATGCTTCACCTTCCGAACCGTCTCCTCTTCCGTGAGTGGTCTGGCCGATAAGCCCTCCCGTTGCTTGGTCAAGCCCCAGGAGGGCTGTGGACGCGTTAGTTGAGAACGTTGTATCTGCATCTGTAATCCACGGCGTCTTTTGGGTGAAGGCGTAGACGTAGCAGCCTGGGCAGCTGAGACAGCCTTGGAACCAAAGAATTTCTTGAGCTCGGACTCCGCATCCAGGTAAGAGACAGAGACAGAAAGAAGGGAGGAAAGCTTCGTTGCCCGTGTATCACTAGAAGAACTCGGCACAATCTGTTGAAGGTCTGGGTACCTGCATATTTGTATGAGACGACCAGGAAAGGAAGAAACTGATAATGCGACGCACTTGACTGAAAGTTCCGCCAATGCTTTATCTAGATCGTTTTGTTCATCCTTCTTCCTGTCTTTCGCTTTAGACTTAGAAAGAGTCTTGGTCCGTGAAGCCACAGGTTTTGCTGTGGAGGGTGAAGCGTCATCGACATGAGTCGGAGTAACCTTCTTCTTTCTTTTCTTCGCCTGCATGCTTTGTATGAAGATTATCGTTCATGTAGTGGTCTGGCACCATACCTTGCGGGGCTTGGTGGGTTTCGTCGCGTCTTCATCCACACTCTCCGCGGCCTCCTGGTCGTTATCTGGCGAAAAAAACTGGGTTCATTGTCATGATCTCGACCCATCATTCCTCAGAGTGAGATATACCGCCGCGAAACCTGGCTTTGCAGGTATTACTGGCTCCTCCTCTGTAGATTCATGTGGATCGATGCTTGTCGGAGACTCATGAGATGGGTTGCCGTTGGCGAGAGCAAGGAGCTCTTCTTGCTCTCGTTGTTGGCGTTTGCTCAGTCTTGGTGCCATGTAACTACAACTATCGAATCATTTGATCACTGGGCGACCCTGCTTTGCTCGTCGTCGTAGATGTGTAGTGAGTGTGTGGAGATAGCCGTGAGGTTCACACGTGATGCGGCTCGTGGGGGTTCATGTTATTTTTTGGCAACCATCGGTTGTACGGCCCGCCATCGTTGCATAGATGTTTACAGTACCGATGTCACGGAGTGCATACCACATGAAAACCTTGCCGATCACCGGGTGAGTCTGCAGTTTATTGGCTTTGCAGATATGGTGGATTGACTATTGGTACACTAGACGTACCTCGAACCTTCCTAGCGTACCAGAAGAGTCTAATCAAAACTCGCCTCCTCAAAGAGATGACTTAAGGCGTGCGCTAGTACAGAACGGTATTAATAGCACTCGACCGACCTGCGGATGGCGTGTGAAGGTGACATGGATTCCACGTGGATCGGATCGCCCTTGTTGGCTCAACGGTTCGCAATTGCAGGCTCAGCACGCCACTTGCACTTGCTACTAGTGGAACCGTCTGGGGTGCATTCGCATCATGTTTGCTGTCACGTCACAACTGAATCGCACTACAACGCCACCGTTAAGTATGTTGCAAAGGGAAACTGCACTTGTCCGGCGCACCTCTCCTTGTCATTCACAATCACCCCGGAGGTTCTGGGACACCCTACTTTTCAAGTGAACGTTCACCAAATTGTTCGATTTTGTGGTGTCGTGAGTCTCATAATCCCTGGGTCTTGTCGCAACTTACATGCTGACCATGCATCGCTAGTGAAAGTCTACTGCATCACGCCCATCAGAACGTGATCGGCCCTATCGCATAATCCCTGATAGAGTCTATCCATCAATGGCTGGCCCCACACCTCTACTGGTGTTCCTGAGGCAGAACCTTTTTGCAGTGCCTTGCCTCTGCCTTCTCAACGTTGTGTACGCGCTGGGCGCATTTTACGTCTTTTTCAAAGTCAGTCGAGTCATCCGCCGTAGAATGAAGACAACCGCTCTCCACGGGCCACCCAATCCTTCATTTTTGTTTGGCCTCGGTAAGACCATCATCTTATCTTCCGACCCGGGACAACTGTACGAGAAATGGGCGGAAGAATATGGTGGGGTGTATGAGATCCCATTCGCACCCGGAGAAAAAAGGATTGTGCTCTGCGACCCGAAAGCCATAGCTCATTTATATGGGAGAGAACCATGGACGTATGTTCTAACACCTTTTTTAAAGATCGCCACGGAAAACTTTGTGAGCGAAACTTGAGTAATTGTAGAACGTGCACTGATCAAGTTTACGCAGGTGGGAAAGGGTATATTAACGGCGATGGGAGAGTGTCACCGTAGGTCAGTACCCATAATCTATTAGCGTGTGGCTTAGGCTCAAAGATGTGTCAAAGGCAACGCAAAGCTTTGACTCCAGCCTTCAGCAACTCCGCTATTCGGAATTTAGCCTCCGTTTTTTATGACTCGGCTTACAAGGTTTGTGTCCAATTTCATAAGTATCGAGAATCTCGTTAGAAATAAATTTAGACGAAAGGTTGCTGGGATTCCCTGATTGAGGCAAATGGTGGAAGTACTGTGGTTGATGTCCAGAATTGGTACGTGGACAATATCTCATGATAAATCATCCTAACATGGCACCTAGGATGAATCGTATCTCGTATGCTGCCTCTGAATTCATTGTCTAGGTATCTAACTGATCTTGGCCAGTCTAGACACGATCGGCATAGCAGGGTTCTCTCACGATTTTGGTACATTGGACGGTAAACCAACTCCGGTGACCGAGGTCTTTGACACTCTGGGTAGCGTGGACCCAGCCCAGATCGTCGATCTTTTAGTGCTTTCCCAGGCATTCCCATTGTTGTTAAGATTTCCGGTGTCCTACTTGACGCTCGTCAAGAAGTTGAACGACACAATGGGCGATATTTCGAATGCATTGCTCACGAAGTCACGGAAAGAGAGAGCAGCAGGTACCGTGGGAGAAGGCGAAGAGAAATCTATCCTCGGCCTCCTCAGTATGTCTATATATACCTGGATCTTTGATGACTAACGATCGGACTCAATTCATCTAGTCAAGGCTGAAAGCCAAGGCGGCCAGCTCTATTTGACACCTGAAGAAGTGACAGGAGAGGTATGACCGCAGGTGCTACATTGATCGATGTCTCAACCACCACCTCCACATAGGCCAAGGTTTTACTTTTGGCTGGATATGAGACTACATCGAGTATGTTGGTTGAATATCTCTGTCGAACTAGGCTCATGATGCTCCACAGTTAGCTTAACGGTAAAGGGATTAACTTTTAAATGATAGTATAATATTCAACCATGAGATCTGGCTGCTCAGTGGGCACTGATCGAACTCTCGAAGAACCCGGAGGCCCAAACTAAATTACGAGACGAACTTCTCGAGCTAGGAGCCGACCCAACCTATGACCAACTTCCCTGCAATCTCCCATACCTTGATGCTATTGTACACGAAACATTTCGCATGCATCCTTCTCTTCCTGAATTTGTACGCATGGAAAGTCTCTGCGACTAAATGTTTACGCAGTCTTTAACCTATGCAATACAGGCCACGGTTGATGATGTGATTCCATTGAGCAAGCCAGTACGCACACGATCCGGAGAGCTTATTGACCACATTTCGGTTGCAAAGGGAACCCACTTGTGCATTTCGATCCCATCCATTAACTGCTCAACGGCACTCTGGGGAACCGACGCGAAGGAGTTCAAGCCTGAACGCTGGATCAGGAAAGAAGGAATTCCGATCAGGGCGAGGGAGGTCCAGGGTCATCGGCACTTGTTGACATTCATCGATGGCCCAAGGGCATGCCTCGGAAAGGGATTTGCAATCGCTCAAATGAAGGTGCGCACAGATGCCACGGATCGACATCGCGCCTGTCTGGTACGAAACGTTAGTTGACATCGGGCTATGTAGATCGTGCTTGCGGTCCTCGTAAAAAACTTTGCGTTCGAGCTTCGAGACGGGCCTGGGACGGCATTAGCAGGGACGATGGGCATTCTGCCGAGGCCAAAGGTAGTCGGTGAGCAGGGTACGGCGGTTCCCTTACGCGTGCGGCGTCTCGAGTGAGGCGTTTGGGTCGTGAATGCGATGCACCTTGTGAAACCATTTTTCTGTCCTCGAAAGAAAAAGTGAGTACCGAACTCCAAGGGAACCCTGGCTATAATGTATGTAGCTAGATGGAAATGTATATGGTGCAAGGCTGCATCTGAGGGACCTTGGAAACACAACCTCATACTTGCACTCTGCAAATGCTAAAACTGGGGTCGATGGCTCGCTGGACGCCCGAAAAAGATAACTATGTGTTGTGTGCGAGCAAGTCTATCCTGATCGGGTTCAACTAGATTGTGCATCGACGACAGTTATCGAGTCACCTTGATGCGCGCTCTGCTAGCGGGCTTCCCTGGGCAGAGTCGGCTTGAACAATCGTCAAACCGAAATTCCTCCAATGAGATCCGTATCTGGTGTAGGGCCATTTTCGAGATGAAATTCGAATTCTTCGGCGACATCAAGGTGAGGTGTCTAAGAGAAGCATGTTCCTAGGCCAATAGAGAACAGGTTTTGTGCTGGAAAATGTTGCGAGCTAGTGACCGATACCGGTCTGAATCCAGGCGTGCTCGGAGGGCTGAAGTTGAAAAGGAAACCCAGCAATCGTTGAAATGGCTTGTTGGCACTGAGGCGGTCCGTCCCGGCCCGAGATGAATGCTGTCACGTTACCACTTCGCCAACTTGTTTGGTTTCGAATTTCGACTCGTTCGCACGTCCGTCTCCCTACTACCATTGCCCCAATATCCACTAGGAATATATCTTAATCCATGGATACAGCTAGTCAAGCCCCAAACATCACGTACGCATACCCGGATTTGTAGAGTGCTGCCACCAGGGCACTGACCTCGTCCTAGGGAGAAATCAATCACCATCAAAGGTACCCATACAACTCCATCGTGCCTTGTACCTCACGCGAACTAGCTCTCCTTTGGCAGAAATACGACTTCGCACTCAAGCCTTGCACAGAATTGAAGTCCCGCTCGCAAAGCAATATTATGTTCAGCTTTCCGTTGGCGAAACTTCCCAGTCGACGAAGAGTGTCAGGGAGGCAAATAATCTCACCTTTTGGGACGAAACCTTGGATTTGTGGATATTTGTCCTTTGTTTTCTGCCGGATAACTGAACATTATCAGTGACGGGAACGATACTTCCGACCTTATTGTGAATGTTTATCAGAAGAACCGCATTAGAACGGACACTTTAATTGGAACGCTCAGCAATACTATTGGTGGTATTTCGGGAAAATCGAAGAACGGAGGTAAGAATATTGTTATTTACAACTCGTTCTGCTGATGAGGGCTTTATGATCATAGTGTTCGAGGACACTCTTCGCAAAGATATGTCCGAGCTCTCCTCCATTTCTATCGGGTTTTCTTTGGTTGTGGGTAATCGTGAAGTTACCAATACACATGGATCCGTGGGGTTGGACTCGGTGGTGTTCGATGACCCAAACACTGCAAGAACACAGACGTTCAAGACCATATGGGATAGTTTATCGCACAGGATGGAGCTTTTGGATCAGGTTGCTGTTGGTATTCCAGAGGTACTCGACAACCATCGTCTCTGTTCCTTCATGATCTGAATGCCAGACAGATCCGACCCTATATATCATTGGCATGGTCTGTAGTGTCTGCTGCGGACAAGGTCAGTTTGTCACTCCTTGTTTGTCCACTGCTCGTCGCTCACAATTTTCATACAGGCACTCGTAGAGCAGAAAATACAGGATGAGTGCACCATTCGCCTAGCAGGGATGATGAACGATGCGTTTTCGTTCGTTGATGAAACAGATTCCTCGAAGGTAGTTAAGGAGAACACAAAGACCATGACCCTTTTGGTCCAGCAGGTGACAGAATGCGGGTATTTCCTTACTGAACATGCCAAGCAAGAGTCCTTCCGTTCGTCACTACTTGATGTCGCTATGATCGTCACTGATCTTTATTTCTAGTGGCTCGGCCAAAAAAATATACAAATATTGATATCGATGCAAAAGTCACAGGGTATGAGGACCGTTTGCAAGAACTCAAACTATTGCTTTTGGAGGGTGTCGCAACGCCACCTGGAATCACCGTCGTTCGCGTGATGAATGATTCCAAGGATGTCGGTAAGTTGAGTATGTTCTGATATTCATGAAGCTGAATATAGCAGCGACAATTGACTTGAGCGACATGCCGTACGCGAATACGGCAAGTTTCCAGTCGGCAAAAGGGTGCCTACCGGGGACGCGGGAGACCTTGGTTCGGGAAATTTGCGATATTCTCAACAATGCTGATGAAGATGCCCCACGGGTGTGCCTGGTCACTGGGGTTGCTGGGTCGGGAAAGTCGGCGGTGGCTCGCTCAATCGCTCAACTTTACGATGAACAAGAACGGCTGGGCTCGTCATATTACTTTGCCCGCACGGACGCCGTGAACTGCAGCCCAACAAATCTGCTCTCGACTATTGCACGTGACCTCTCCGATCGCGACTTCCAGTACAAACTCGCACTCTGGGAAGTGGTAAAGGATGATCAGGTGCTTCGGGTGTCACAATCACCAATGGAGCAACTCAAAAATTTCATTATCAATCCTATCCAGCGCCTCCACACCGTTGGTCCCCTAGTCGTCGTCATCGACGCTCTCGATGAAAGTGGTGACCCGTCAGGTCGACAATATCTTCTATCTGCCATCTCCTCGGAAATCATGAACAACGCACTTCCGACTAATCTTCGCTTCCTCATCACGGCGCGGCCAGAGGCTGACATTCTTTCTGGATTATCGTTGGGCCCAAAGGTTGTTCACAAAGAAATGGGTGGCATTCCTGAAGATATTGTCAATGAAGATATCGAGAGGTTCATCCATCACTCGCTTCATCAGTATACCGAACTTGAATCTTCCTGGCCAGGCCAGGAGTGGTGTCGACTGCTCGTACATCGTTCTCAGAGACTGTTTCAGTGGGCTTCCATCGCATGCAATTTCATTCAAGGTTTCGGAGATCATTTTGCAGAGTCCGACAGATGCGAACGAATGAAGATACTTGTACAGGACAGCCCCGATGGTGACACTTATCCGCTGGACACCCTATACCAAACCATACTTGATCAACAGTTTCCTTCGATTGGTGCTCGGCGCGATTTCATTGAAGTAATAGTGATTTTACTGGCCTTGAGAGCGCCATTATCTATCTCCTCTCTCTCCTCCCTTTTGGTCGGCCCGCTGAGCATGGGCGATATCATTAAATCCGTGGTATTCTTGTTGGATGGGGCAGTCGACGAAGAGTTACCAATCCGTCCACTTCACAGCTCATTTCGTGAATTCTTACTTGACGAAGCTCGCAGTTCAGTGTTCCACATCCAGATCCTACCCGAACATTCCCTCTCTTTTGGACAAGCATTGCTTGTCTGTATGCAGAAAACACTCAAGTTCAACATTTGTGACCTCGAAGACTCTCGGGTCCGCAACAATGCTATCTCAGACCTACCAAGCCGGCTGAACAAGGCTATTCCTCCCCACCTTGCATATGCATGTCAGTACTGGATGCACCACCTGCAACATGCTGAGTGCACTCCAGAGTTGTTGACTGAGGTTTCTACCTTCTTCAAAGACTTCCTTCCCTACTGGCTAGAGGTTATCAGTCTCCTCTCCCTATCTTCCTTCTTATGGATCCATTCTGCTCTAGAGACATGTGTTATCTTGAGGAAATGGGCCAAGGTAAGATGAGCCATGATTGTCTGTGGAGATCACTAAACATGATGTCATCAGGGTCAAGACATTGCCATCCTTGCCTTGGAGGCACTTCAATTCATCCAAGCATTTGCTCCTGTCTTGAGAGAATCTACTCCTCACCTTTATCTATCAGCTATGTCCCAAATCCCAAACCATTCCATGCTCTCTAAACTATGCAGAGAGCATTTGCACAGGCTTATTTTGTTCTATTCAACATCTCCAGCAAGTTGGCTAGGAACCTTCAACACCTTGCAAGGACATACTGGTTTTGTCAGTTCTGTTGCCTATTCATCTGATGAAGCATACATTATCTCTGGCTCCCTAGACAAGACCATTAGAGTTTGGGATGCAATCACTGGTCAATGTATGGCAGGTCCATTCCTGGGGCATACCTCTACCATTGACTGCATTTCCTGTTCACCTGATAAGACCCATGTTGCCTCTGGCTCAGGAGACAAGACCATCAGGGTTTGGAATGTAACTACTGGCCAGTGTGTGGCAGGTCCATTGCAGGGACACAATTCATCAGTTACCTCTTTGGCCTACTCTTCTGATGGTGCCCATATTGTTTCTGGTTCATTGGACAAAACTATTAGAGTTTGGGATGCAATCACTGGTCAATGTCTGGCAGGTCCATTTCAGGGACATTCCTCTTCAGTCAGCTGTGTTGCCTTTTCACCTGATGGGACTTGTATTGCCTCAGGCTCTGCAGACAAAACCCTTGGACTTTGGAATGCAACTACTGGTCAGTCTGTGGCAGGTCCATTTGAAGGTCACACTGCTGGGGTCACTTCTATTGGATATTCATCTGATGGGGCTTGTATTGTCTCTGGCTCTAAGGACAAGACCATCAGGGTTTGGGATGCAAGTACTGGACAGTGTGTGGCAGGACCATTCAAGGGGCATACTTCCTCAGTCAACTCAGTTGCCTATTCACCTGATGGGCTTCACATTGCCTCTGGATCTTGGGACAAATCCATCAGGGTGTGGAATGCAAGCACTGGACAACTTGTAGCAGGCCCATTCTGGGGCCACACATCTTCAGTCACCTCTGTGGCCTACTCCTCTGATGGGACTTGCATCATCTCTGGTTCTTGGGACAAGCTTGTGAAAGTTTGGGATGCAACCATTGGTCTGAATGCAGTAGCTGAAATCCAGAATGACCTGGATATGTCTAGGCATGTTATTTATTCATTTGACATTTACTATATAGGACTGATGTAGGACCAATAGGAATGGAGATGAAGTTGCTAGTCAGCCAATAGTGGCTCCATTACAGTGGCATACAGACTCAATCACCTGTGTTGCCTTCTCACCTGATGGCACCTGCATTGTCACTGGCTCAAAAGATGAGACAGTCAGAGTATGGAATGCCATCTCTGGGAAGTCCATGGCAGGTCCATTTCATGGACATACAGGTATCATATGGGTTGTCAAATATTCACCTGATGGAACACATGTTGCCTCTTGCTCTGAGGACAAGACCATCAGAGTTTGGAGAGCAACAACTGGTGAATGTTTGGCTGATCCATTTCAGGGGCATATGCAGGCTATTATGGCTATTGCCTATTCTCCTGATGGAGCTCACATTGCCTCTACCTCCAGGGACAAGACAATTAGAGTCTGGGATGCAAGCACTGGTCAATGCATAGCAGGTCCATTTGAAGGGCACATGGATGAAGTTCATGCTGTTGCTTTTTCACCCTGTGGAACCTATATTTCCTCTGGTTCTCATGACACCTGCATTAGAATTTGGAATGCAGCCACTGGTCAGTGTGTGGTAGGTCCAATGCAAGGCCACACAGATGCTATTGGCTCTATTGTTTATTCACCTGATGGAACACACTTGGCCTCTGGTGCTGATGACAATGTCATCAGAGTTTGGGATGCAGCCACTGGTCAATGTGTAGCAGGACCATTCCAGGGACACACTGATGAAGTTTGGTGCATTGCCTATTCACCTGATGGATCTCATATCACCTCTGGTTCCAAGGACAGAACCATCAGGGTTTGGAATGTAGCCACTGGTCAGTGTGTGGCAGGCCCACTCAAGGGTCACACCAAGGAAGTTAGATATGTTTCCTATTCACCCAATGGAAAATTTATGGCCAGTGTTTCTTCTGATATCTCTTTGAAAGTATGGAGGGTTGACTTTCTTTCTTATGAAATTATCTATGAGAATGGCTGGATTCAATCTTCTAGTGATGCTTACCTTGCTTGGGTTGCTCCCTGGAACAGAACTGACCCCTGCCTTCCTTTCTATTCTTTAGTAATGTCTTCTAGTGGGGTATCCCAAGTAGATTTCAATAATTCTTTGTTAGGGGAATCTTGGATCTCTTGTTGGCACTAGTGTCCTGCTTTTTCATATTATTCATTCAGTTGTTGACCCTTGCATGATGAGTAGAATACCTGAGTTGGCATGACCATGTTTCAATCAAGATGGACTTGCTATAAATTACATAGTGTGGTGGTAGATACTATACTGATACATAACATACATGATGGCAATGAGAAGTAACAAGGACACTATATAATCCAGATTTTGGGATACTAGTGAAGCTGATTGTATTTGGTCTGCATCCAGTGGTCGACGGAGGACGTCGCAACACATGCCGAATGGACAGCCCTGGGATGGTGCTGGGATACGATGGCGTGAACCCGGACCCATGCAAACCATCAAGTGTTTGTTTCGACATTGGCAAAAACCTCGTCGACCCAAACCACGTTCTCCCAACTGGCAGTATAGATCACTTCGTCGTCCCCCGTTGCGAAGGCTTTGGCAGCAGTCTATCTCTGCGTACAGAAGTGCTCACTAGCCTCACAGACGGCCCAAGTTAAGCCCCCAAGTCCTACGAGCATCCAAGAGCATCGTTAGTTGAGGTAATGCACAAAGTGAAGATCGAGTGCCTTTGTAAGAACTGAGAATCTGAGTAGAACTGAGATGTCCTCGATGACGTCAATCCAGTTAGAAGCCTGACATCATAGGAGTCCACAAAGTGTAACTAATAGATCAGGGGTGTACATGCAGGAGAATGGGTTGTCATTGGAAAAGTTGAAGACTTGTTTGTGATTGTTGCTGACCTGCAATCTCAGAGGATGGGCTGAACATGCAGATTGACAAACCTAGCGAAATGGCATGAGTCTCCAGTTCGCAACTGTGGCTACAATCACGGAGGACAGCGACCTGGTGAAGGAAACTACTGCACCAAAGTCATATTTCCCGCGTCATTAATAAGGTAGGAATAGTACAATTGATCTCATGGTCAGGGGATTGGAAGAGCCATATCAATTTGGAGGGGTGGCACATAAGATCAAAAGCCTAGCACTGAATTACTGTCAGAACAGAGAATGTGCGTCAATTCTGCATGGTGCACCCACCTCTGCCACCTGGCATAAGTGCAAGCATAACGTGCGATCGTGGTCATCACAACAAGGTCCTCGATAATTTTCCTCGCTTTTGGGTGGCCTTGGGGTGCCTCAACGTGTGTCTGCGTATCAATTGGGATGGTAGACGTGGTTGCTCTCGACATCAAGGCCGGGTTGGAAGGCACTTTGGAATATGAGAGGTGAACCGACGACGAAGGCGCAGGAGCGCTGCTTTGACATCACGCTCTAGACAGAGTCATCGAGTGTCTTAGCAAAGGGAACCCACTTGTGTATTCGATACCATCCATCAACTGCTCGACAGCATTCTGGGAGCCCAACGGGAAGGAGTTTTGAACCGGAGCGCTAGATTGGGGAAGAAGAAATTCCAGTCGGGGTAAGGGAGGTCCAGGGCCACCGGCATTCATGCATCGATGACCCGAGGGCATGCCTCGGAAAGAGATTTGCAATCTCTCAAATGAAGATACGCACATATACTACGGATCAACATCGCACTCGTCTGGGAAGAAACGTCGGTTGACAACGCGCCGTATAGACCGTGCTTGTGGTCCTTGTGAAAAAATTTTGTGTTCGACTTCAACTCCGAGCCTTCAAGATGGGCCAGAGACGGCGTTGGCAAGGTCGATAGGCATTCTGCTGAGGCCAAAGGTAGTCGGTGAGCGGGGTACGGCGGTCCCTTGCCTGTGCGGTGCCTCTAGAGTCGTGAATGCGGTGCACTTTGTGCCAGGGCTGTTATTCTATCCCGAAAGAAAAGTGACTACCGGACTCCCCCAGTGGTCCTGGTTGTAATGGGTACGAGACCGCATCTGATGGACCTGAGCGCTATGATACCATGGCACTCTAGTCCAATCAGAATTTTCGTTGGGCCCTCCGCGTAGCTCGCAAATAACACAACCTCGTAAGTTAAGTACATGCACTCTGCAGCTGATCTGGGACCGAGGTTGAGCGTTGATTCAAGGCTCACTCAGAAGCTTATCCGAAAACTGAGGCGGCTATATTTTTCTGAGACGGACAACTCAATTCGGGTCCTGATCAGGATCCACTAGTTTGTGCACCGACGGCGATTATCGAGGGCCAACTTCTCCGACGGAGGGTCCAAGGCCCTGACAATGGACAAGTCCATTTCGAGCCTACTCAGGAGTGCATACCCTCATTCGGAGTTTGTAACCATCACAATATTGATGTACCCCATACGCAATTTATTTGCTTATTTAAATGGTCGTCCACATCGGCCTCAGGCTGGCAGTTTCCTGCGATGGTCCTCATCGACAACGCTGACAATAGCGAACGTGGTAGCGTTCGTATCCCTGCCAACATTCATTGAACAAACCTTCTCCGCAGTGCCACGTCCAAATATTTTCAATGTGGCGTTCGCACTCGTTGACCTCTTTGTCGTTCTCGAAGTAGGCCAAGTCATCCACCGCCGAATGGAGACGACCTCTCTCCAAGGCCCACGCGATCCCTCTTTCGTGTTTGACCTTAGTAAATTTGTCCTCATGTGTTCTGAATCCAATCGGCTGTACGAGAAATGGGCCGAAGAATACGGTGGAGTGTATGAAGTCCCCTTCGCGCTCGGAGAAAGAAGGTTCATCCTCTGCGATCCGAAAGCCATAGCTCATCTCTTCGGGGGTGAACCATGGACATACATAGTATCATCTTTTGCAAAGAATGCTACGTTGAACTTCGTGAGCCGGTGTTTGAGCAAATAGTCATCCCCTGTTGTGTGCGTTGATCAAGTTTGTATAGGTGGGCGAGGGCATATTGACTGCGATAGGAGATAACCACCGTCGGTCACTATCCGTATTTTGCTCGCATGCGGCACACTCTGAGGTTTAGTTTAGGCAACGAAAAACGTTGGCCCCGGCTTTCAGTAACGCTGCCATTCGGAATTTAGCCCCCGTGTTTTATAATTCAGTCTACAAGCTCTGTAACTCATCCTGCAAGCTGCGAGAAAATTTAAGGTTCGAATTTAGGCTAAAAGCAATTGGGATTCTTTGGTCGAATCAAACGGTGGAAGTGCCATTATTGAGGTCCAGGGTTGGTACGTGACCCCATGTTTCACGATAATCGCTTTAATATAGCACCTAGGATGAACCGCATCTCGTATGCTGCCTGTGACGCTGTTGTTATAGTATTTAACTGATCGTAAACAATCTCGACACAGTTGGCATAGCAGGGTTCTCTCATGACTTTGGTACACTGGATGGTAAAGTAACTCCGGTGACTGAAGTCTTTGATGCCGTGAGCGGTCTGGAGCCGAGCAAGATCGCCAATTTTTTCGTGCTCTCTCAAGCACTTCCATTTTTGTTAAAGCTCCCCACACCGCACTTGAAGCTCGTCAAGAAATTGAATGATGTAATGGGCGAAATTTCAAATGCGTTGATCACGAAATCGAGGAAAGAGAAAGCAGAAGGTACCCTAAGAGAAGTGAAGAGAACTATTCTCAGTCTTTTAAGTATGTTGACATGTGCTTTGATTTCTGACGGCTGTCCTCAACTCGTCTAGTCAAGGCCGAAAGCCAAGGCAACCAGCTCCATTTGACACGTGAAGAGGTGATGGGACAGGTATGAATGCAAATATTTTGTTGATTGGTATCTCAGTCACTGCTCGTACACAGGCCAAGGTTCTACTTCTTGCTGGATATGAGACGACATCGAGTATGTGAATTTATTCGTTGAATTCAACAGGGCTCACGATCCTTCGCCGTCAGTTTGACGGTAAGGTGACTTGCTTTCAAATAATAGCATAATATTCAAACACGAGATTCGGCTGCTCAGTGGGCACTAATCGAGCTCTCAAGAAACCCGGTGGTCCAAACCAAACTGCGAGAAGAACTTTTCAAGTTCGGAGCTGACCCAACTTATGACCAACTTCCTTATAATCTCCCATACCTCGATGCTGTCGTACACGAAACACTTCGCATGCATCCTGCTCTCTTTGATTTTACACGCATGGCAAGTCTCTGACTTACGGCTTACGCATTTTCTAACACATCATGTACAGGCTGCAGTTGACGATGTGATCCCGTCAAGCAAGCCCATACAGACCCCGACTGGGCAACTTGTTGACTATATTGAAGTCGGAAAGGGAATCACCTTCGGTATTTCAGTGCTATCCATCAATCGTTCAACGGCTCTCTGGGGACCTGATGCCAAGGTGTTCAAGCCTGAACGCTGGATGGCAGAAGAGGGAATCCCAGCCGGGGCAAGGGAGGTCTAGGGTCACCGGCATCTACTAACATTCATCGATGGGCTGAGGATGTGTCTTGGAAAGGGATTCGCAATCACTGAAATCAAGGTGCGTTCTGATCGTCGTCGATCCAAATCGCTGCGTCAGTGACATATCGACGTTGATCTGGCGTGCAGACCGTACTGTCGATTCTAGTGAAAGACTTTGTGTTCGAATTTCAAGATGGGCCCGAGACGGCGATTGACAATGTGATGGGTATTTTAACGAGGCCCAGAGTGGTGGGTGATCAAAGCATCGGGGTCCCCTTGCGCGTAAAACGCTTCGAGTGATCCGTGCCAATCACCATTCACGAAGGTGTACCTGTCGTACGTTTAGTATACTATTATGCGTCGCCAAGCCGTAAAGGGTGCTGAAGGGACAATCGCTAAGCAGAAACTAGTGAGTAGTATCTGAGGGAGCCTAACAAATCCAGCAGTCCGAGGACCGGCCTTGATCCCTGATAGAATATTTGACCACCTGACAAAACCTTGTTCACAGTATTCAATGTATCACCCACCCAACTCCCGCCACCACCAGGCACACCATCCGGTGTGATCCGTTCGAGTCGTGTTCCTGTCCCGTCGGACAGTGACATGGATGGCGGCGCCAGCGCGTCAAGTTCAAGTCTGACTCTTCTTTTGCTAGTAGCTTGGAGATAACCGCAGTGTGCCTTGTTAGCTTGAATACCATACCTTTGCAATCTTTGTGAGTCTTGCGTGCAGAGTACGCACACGTTTCGTATCTTCAACCGAGTCACGTGTCCTGTGTCACTGTCAATGATACTGAAAGAGCTCGGTGACTTGCCTTGCCTTTTGCCTGACCCATAGGCCTTCAAGCTCAGCACACCGTATGCACGAGCTTGAGCGTGCGAAAATGGCCGGAAAAGTTCGGAGTTATGCAGGGGTATGTCACAACCATAGCTTGAATTCTTCGGTCGCGATACTCAGACTGCTTGCGCCTTACCGCACTAGATTCCTCTGAGGTCGATGACGGTTTCATTTGAGCCTATTATCAGACAACCTCTAGGTCATGCATCACCAATGGTTTGTCAACTTCGGCTACGCACTTGGCGCCTTCTATGTTCTTCTTAAAGTCGGCCGGGTCATTCGCCGCAGACTGAATACGACAGCTCTCCGGGGACCACCCAATCCTTCATTCGTGTGGGGTGTTGGCAAGGTGGTGCTCTCGTCTCCTGACCCAGGTGGAATGTATGAGCAGTGGGCAGAAGAATATGGTGGAGCGTATGAGGCCCCATTTTCCCTAGGAAGCAGAAAGATCGTCTTATGCGATGCCAAAGCCATCGCTCACGTGTTTGCGGGAGAACCATGGATGTACACATTGACACCTTTCATGAAGCTTGCCACTGAGAACTTTGTGAGAGATGGTTCAAGAGAGTGGTTGACGACTGCTGATTGGGTCTTGTGCAGGTAGGCAAGAACAATATATTGTCTGCAACGGGAGAGTGTCATCGTAGGTCGGTGCCTCCTTGAATTTTTTTTTTACCGATGTGGAGCACACGAATTTCTGACGAGATCTGAGTTAGACGACGCAGAATTTTGTCCCCTGCTTTCAGTAGCGCTGCCACACGAAATTTAACTACCGTTTTCTACGATATGGCCTACAAGGTTTGCAGTGCCCGATCTCTACAGTGCTCCAATTCTTTCTAAGAGATAATCTTGTGTAGGCCAAGGGCTACTGGGACTCATTGATCGAAGCGAACGATGGTAGTGCTTTGATTGAAGTCCAACATTGGTATGTGATTGATGTTTACGATAGGCATGCTTAACGTAAGTTTAGGATGAACCGTATCTCGTATGATAGTGCTCTTGTACTGAGTGTTAGAGTGTCTAACTGACATTGACCAGCCTCGATACGATCGGCATCGCCGGGTTTTCCCATGACTTTGGCTCACTGGATGGTAAACCGAATCCAGTGACGGAAATCTTTGGCGCGTTAGCTAATGGAGGTTCAACCCTCGTTGCATTCTTTGTGCTGGGTCAGGCACTACCATGGCTACTAAGACTTCCAACGCCACACTCGAACCTTGTTAAGAGGTTGAACGACGCGATGGGCGATATTTCACGTGCGTTGCTCACGAAAGGGAAAGAGGCGGGTCATTCGGGAGAAAGGGAAGAGAAGTCTATTCTTGGTCTGCTTAGTACGTTTATATGATTTCTGACGCGGTATAGCTCATGCCAACTCTTGTAGTTAGAGCAGAGAACCAAGCCGGCCAGCTCCATTTGACACACGAAGAGGTGATGGCACAGGTATGAATGAGACACCATATTGGTTGGTATCTCAGCCACCACTTGCTCGCAGGCTAAAGTTCTACTTCTCGCTGGATATGAGACCACATCGAGTACGCAGTATTCCAAGTCCCGTTGCGCAGACTAACAAAGTTTGTCATCACTTCAGTTACTTTGACGGTATGGCAATCTGCTATAACCTAGTGATATATTGCTCATCTTATTTTCAAGTGGGCG
Organism: Guyanaporus albipodus; assembly: GCA_038088995.1. Classification (NCBI taxonomy): domain Eukaryota; kingdom Fungi; phylum Basidiomycota; class Agaricomycetes; order Boletales; family Boletaceae; genus Guyanaporus; species Guyanaporus albipodus. The sequence goes on along the minus strand of JBBPKA010000055.1, from coordinate 87,529 downwards.
CTGATCGAACTGGCCAAGAATCCCGACATCCAAACGAAACTGCGAACGGAGCTCCTTGAGTTCGGGCCAGACCCAACGTATGATCAGCTTTCCAACCATCTCCCATTCCTCGACGCCGTGGTACACGAAACGCTTCGCATGCATGCACCTCTCCCTGATTTTGACCGCATGGCAAGTCAAGGACGCAGAAGGTTTTTGCAATGGTTTACTCATCGAACCATAGGCTGTAGTGGACGATCTGATCCCATTGAGCAAGCCTGTACGAACCCGTTCCGGAGAGCTCATCAACTTTATCTCAGTTGCAAAGGGAACGACCTTGTCTATTTCGGCATCATGTATCAATCGCTCGACGGCGCTCTGGGGACCCGATGCGAAGGTATTCAAACCTGACCGCTGGATTGATGATGAGGGAATCCCGGCCGGAGCGAAAGAAGTTCAGGGCCCACGACATATACTAACCTTTATTGATGGTCCGAGGACATGCCTTGGAAGAGGATTCGCAATAGCTGAATTCAAGGTACGCCTTTGATCCATGTTGTGTCCGTTTGGGGTAACGTCGAGCCACACAGATCGTACTTTCGATTCTGGTCAAACATTTCGTATTTGAGCTTCGAGATGGGCCCGGAACGGTGATCGAGTCTGTGATCGGTATTTTACCAAGACCGAGGGTGGCCAGTGAGCGCGGCGTAGCGGTCCCTTTACGTGTAAGGTGTTTCGAACGAGACGTGTTTCCATAGTAATTGCAGTCAAACACAAGGCTTGTAAGCCATAAATAAGCCATATACCTTCATTGGCCATACATTTCCGCGCCCTTCTGAGTTCTTCCTTTGTCCTCTTTTTCGTACGACTGCGAAGCATTGTGGAGTCGTATGATAGACCAAAGGAACTGGTATCATTCGTTTTCTCCGGCAACTCGGGTTCTATGGCTGCACCTATCCTGCTTCAGGCTGCCAGTGGGAACAACTTCATTGTACAGTGATGTTATGATGTATCTGAAAGAGGGGTCTGTGTACGAGCCTCACATTCATGTCAAGGAGGAGGTGCCCAGAATTTTCAACTGTGTTCTCCATGATGGCCGCAAAGTCACTGATTCGGACATAAAAGGCTGCCACACGAGCATGCATAGCCACTGTCACTTTTCCTCCGAAGAGACGTGCAGTGCGGCATCACTCAGCGTCCGATACAGCATTCAGGTGATCCCCGGTGGACGCGTACAGCTTCACAGACCTTGGTCGATGACGATCTCAAACGCCACCGTCTTTGGGAAGATTCGTCAGCCTGAAGCAAATGTCGACCTTGGCACCAGTCAGAAGGATGGACAAGTTACGCGTCGAGTAACTGAGTGACTCGGAGAACCACACGCTTTTATCGTCGGAGGTGGCGAGCAGCCGTTGCCGTGAACTGCGGGTCAAGCAGTAGTAAGCGACTTTCCGAGTTCACTCTCAAGTTCTGATTTTGGTACCGTCACTACCTCCCGCGGCCAGAGCGACCACCTCAATCAAATCGATGGCATCTATGTATTACTCACTTTCTTTCGTCAAGAGGAAGCTTATCTACACTTTTGTCGATCACCGAAGATGCTGAATGTTTTGGATATTCATTCGGGCACCAAAATGGTGAACGGCAGGTGCACCACAAAATTTTTAGATATCCGAGGAATAATCTTCTCCCGGGCCAAAAAAACTAATTCAATATTCGTGATCTATTTGACGTCGTCTCTCACATGCTAAATAAAGATAAATAGCCAGATATCTTTCGATGAATCCCTCCAAGTCTGGGATCCCCCCGTTCATTTTCACGCGGCATGTCTTCCGCCTTGGAGATTCTCCTCCGGAACAACTGTCTATCTCGTACGGTCTCCTGATCTCCCTCTATGACTTGTCTGATAGCACAATCAAGTCGCTGTAATCACTGCAGCCATGTACGACTACCGTGAGCGATATGATATCTTTCTGTGCATTCCTTGCTCATCACTGTCGAAACCACAGTGCTCACATTTTCAAGCGAGGTATCTCATTCCTTTTTTATCTGATTGTTTCCAGTTCCGTGACTTACTGTTTCACAAGATAAAATACATTTGGGTAAGCAACCGTACTTGAGCCATCGTACGCATGCAATGTATGTGCCTAACTACTACATAGCGCAGACCCTGGACGTGGGTCTCTACCTTGTTTGTTCTTGTACGTATGGACATTTTGCGTGGTCAAGCCTGTACGTCACGAGCTGACTTTTCAAGTAGGTTCGCTATGTCGGTCTCTGCTGGACGATGTAAGTGTAGGAACTGAATGACTATAGGTGATTGACTCCAACTTCATTTTGAAGATGCAATGCGCTTGGTATGCTCAACATTCAAACCCAAACTGACCGACTTACCCAGTGCACTTATAGGAGGGAGCTCATTTGTTCCGGTCACTCCAGACGTTGGTCGCTCTTGCGCTCTATACACTGTCTATCACTGACAACTTTGTTCTGATAGATGTACGTACCACAGTTAGATGGATAGTGCGCATCTCTGACCCCTAAACAGGTGTAAGTGTATTATTTCGACTTATGTCACCGGTACCAACGTGGCAGGCAACATTCTACAGGTACATTACTGTATTTGATATCTGCATGGACCTTTCTCGTTCTATTTGCTGCAGCAGACCGTGAGTTATTCTACTACCGCTTTCTCATTCTGCGAAGATCATCTGCGTTATACATAGTGGTAATGATCCTGCGCGTCTACGCAATGTGGAACCGATCCAAACCGATTCTGTGGACCCTCCTGATCATTTACGCGATGCAAATAATCACCACCGTCTGCCTCAATGGCATCTACAGCAATTCTAATGTTCACTTATCATGTACGGCCTTTCAAAGCCACATTCGTGCGACGTTTCGAACGGATGACATCTCACAGTGTCTGTTGTTCGAGTTTTCGATCATTCAATTTGCAGTGTCTCGCTTGTCGACATTCCAGGGTGGATTTGCTTTTACAACGATATCCCGCGATTCGTCCTCAGTGCTACGCTGCTGGCCCTCGGTGTGTTTCAAATCTCGAGGCAATCGTTGGAGATGTACGCTGCGACGAAGCGATGGCAGTCCAACCGCTACATGCTACTGCTCGTACAAGAAGGAACACTTTATTTCCTCATGTACGTCCTCCTCACATCCCCATCTGTCTCATCGTGCGACCTCAACTCGCTCGCGAGTGCTACCCCTCTCACCGAACTTACACACAGGAACACTGCGCTCACGGTCGCCAGCATATTCCAGCGCTCGAGCGACGACGGTGTGATGCACTGCCAATTCATGGTGTGCTACATCGCGATGCCCTCCGTGATGCCTCGGTTCATCGTCAATGTGCGAAAGCTATACGAACGCGACCTGCGTGACCGCTGGCGGGGTGTCGACACTGGCTTTGGGATCTTGTCGCAGCATGCTGTGGGTCAAAATTCTATGATTGCGTTCGCGGGTGTTCAAGGTCCTCCCGAAATGGGACATGAGGAGGAAGCTGACACAGATGACTCAAACGTGATTCACTTTGAAGTGTCATGCAAGGCGCCTGAGTAAACGATTGCATAGAATTAGGTTTAGATGATGTACAAGAGGTGCGAAAGACGTCTCAAAAAATGCTTTTGAGGTCAGTTCCTCCTATGAACCTTGAGAGAGGCCGCCCAACCAGCCACGCGACCTGCACGATGATTCATCCAGGATGTCTGCAGATGCCAACCGACCTAGAAAAGCCAGGATCCTCTGTAGTTCCGGAAGGTCCGATCAGAACTGTGAAGCTTCGGACCCTCGCCCTATATGCATGTTGAAATAAACGAATATCAGCCCTTCGCATTCATGAAATTTCTTCTGGTAGCCCGCCGCGATTGATCATGAGCAATCACCGGATATTCAAACGCGATGTCAAAATTGAGGGACACATGCTCAATCCCAGCCACATTTGATACACCCGAGTGTCAGACAATGCCAACCTGTGTTCTTCGAAACAAACTTGCAGCGCGCGGGCCCTCGTCGTCAGGTGCAATACGCACTTGAGAACCGTCGTGGATCGAGTTCCTCGTGATGTGTTGATTGTAGAGATCCAAACTTGAACGACTGGCCCTGCCAAGAGCGTGGAGCCTGTGAGACCGAACAGCCCCAGGCCCACAGTAATGACGACATTAGCGTCTATGAATCTATCGACTCGCGCCATGGAGGAAACGACTTGTCGGTCGGTACGAATTCCGAAAAAATGATAGATCTCCTCGCAAGATGTTGATGTTCGTCTCGTGGACCTTTTCAAATGGCGGAGGCTTGAAACCCACCTTCGCTTCTGATGCGGCCACAGAAAACGACAGGAACGAGGGTGCGGGGCACTCAGTTCGTTTCCATCGTAACCCACGTCACCACCTTTCGGGAAACTGGGAGGTCTTGGTAAACAGCGACGGGCCACCGCCACCGCTGTTGAGATGACTGGATGGTCGACAGGGATGTTGATGAGAAAGACTGGCAAAGTAGCGGTGACAGGCCGCCCTCAAGGATCATCATGTCATTGTCAACACCAGCGACGAATCTTATGTTTCGAGTGACGAAAGAAAGAAAAAGAAAAAAGGGGACATACACGGAGAGCGACGTCTTGCCAGACATCTTCGTGACACAGCGAACGAAGGTTAGGTGATGGTGAGACGGAGCGCGTCCGAATATCGACTGAGACCCAAGAGCAAGCTTGTTGGTCGTGACGGCTTGGGCGAGCGGGCACTGGAAGAGATGCATACGTGCGAGAAAGAGCTGGGCGTTTAGTGGATTTGACATCTACCGCCTGTGCCGCTCCATAATCATCACTGTCACTTGTTATGAAAACCAGCATCAAGCCAGGACGGCGATGACACTTGATGACAGTATCGCCTTCTGGTGTTTGCTCCCTTCCCCCCCCAATGAAGTCAACGACTTGGCCAAAGTAGGTTGAAAGCAGTGTTGATTGCGCACTGATTGTTTCACACAGCTGCCTCCAACGACTCATCACAAGTTCTCAACGTAAAATGTTGACGACACCGGCGGCCACATCGATAGCACATCGCGCCCTTCTTTTCAGTCAATGACTCTTATTTCCTGTTGGACGACCCGGTATGCTTGAACCGTTAAACGGTATCTCATGCTACTATCCTTCCAAGTCATTGGGGCTGACTAGGAAATAGAGGAACTGAGGGACCTTACACAGGATTTGCACAAATGAAAGGGAATTGCTACAGTCCCCCGCATTTAGGTACATTTGAATGTTTTTGATGCCATAGCAGCCCTTCGCTGTGTGCCCCCTTGACAAAGCCCATTCGTGGCACAGTTGTGCCAGGAATGATAAATAGTTCGAGGTCTCCATAAGAACAATGATCTCTTCCATTCACGACCTCATGTCCTTCAACTTACAGTCCACTTTGGAGCTCATCTTTTTCGGGAACTATATATCCCGTATGGTTGTTTGTCAATTCTTTTCATGGCCATTCTAACAGACGAACTTAGTTGCTTCTATCACTGCTGTCACATATGACTATTGTGAGTAACTTACAGATATTTATCCATATGCTATGTTCCTGATTGTTGGAATATTGAATTTGCAGTTCTCACTTTTCCAAGTGAGGTATTTTGTTTCCTTTCCATGTCTAGTCTCATTGCTGATGGTCTGCAAAGGTAGAGTACATTTGGGTGAGTAGTTCTTGGTTATTACACAGACATAATGTCACAATATTTCCAAAGTGCAGACCATGGACATGGGTCTCTACAATGTTTGTTCTTGTATGTGCAAGCTTTTTTTGTGGTCTAGCATGTGTGTTCTGAACAGATTTATGCAATATACTTAGGTCCGTTACATTGGTCTTTGTTGGGCTTTGTAGGTTCATGTGTCGATTCATGTGGTGCCACTTTAATCCAAATGCTTTTTATTTCATTTGAAAGCACAAATTTGCTCAGTATGTGCAAGTATTAGAATGATGGCTGAAAGGCTCATCTAGTATATAGCTGACACTTCATTTATTCCTGATTCCATGAGAGTCAGTTCCTTACTTCATTCTTTGCTGTAACACTGATTCTTTTTTTTCTGATAGATGTATGTGTTCAAATTTGAATGAAACTGCAGATTTTTTAATGGTTCAATAGATGTAAGAATTGTTTATCTGCATCTATAGTGTTGAAACAACATGCAATATTTTAAAGGCACTGCAATCCAACTCGTTGCAGTTTGGACCTTCCCAGTTTTCCTTTGTGCTACAGATTGTGAGTTGCATCATGACATGCTATATATTCTAATAATGTTGGCTCATGTGTTACAGTGGTGATGGTTCTTCGTGTCTATGCAATGTGGAATCAGTCCAAAACAATCCTCTGGGTTCTCTTGTTCATTTATGTGGTCCATCTCATTGCTACCATTTGTGATATTGGAATCTATGCCAATCCTGCCACCTACTTTTCAGGTATGCTCTGGCTCAACCTAGTGGTTCTCATGGAAATAACCACCATAAAACTTTGCATACTTTTCTTCAGTATCAATTGACAACATTCTTGACTTCTCACTTTGCAATGCTGGAGTTGTCAATGCTCCAACAACATTCAACCTATATGATGAAGTCCCAAGACTTGTTCTCAATGCCATGCTTTCCATTCTTGCTGCCATTCAAGCCATTCAACAGTCCTTTGATATGTACAAAGCAACAAGGCAATGGAAACCAAACCACTATCTGCAGCTGCTAGTAAGAGATGGGTTTATTTATTTCCTGATGTATGTACACTTCCTATCACACTCCTCTTTTATTCCCCACCTTCAAAAAACCTGCGCAAAAACTAACCCAATGCTTAGCAATACACTGGTCAATATTGTACCCGTCATTGTGGATTTATCCAACGGATCAACTAGTGACTTGTCACTCACCTTCTTTTCCGTTGGCTACATTTTGATGGCCTCCATGATGCCTCGATTCTTCATTGGTGTGCGGGAGCTTTATGAACGTGACCGCCGTGACCGCTGGCAGGGGGTTGACACTGGTTTTGGTGTCTTATCCCAACCTGTTGCTGGTCAAAACACGGCTCTGTCACCAATGGAATTTATAGATCTTGCACTGGGCCAAGAATATCAAGGCCAAGTGGTGGAGGAAGATTTGGAGGACATTCACCTTGAAGCACAGGGAGATGTCGCACATCAAGCTTGAGCGATGGGTTAGTGTGAGGAATCGGGGATAAAATAGCGGTATTCTGAACCGTGGTTCGGATATGCCTTTCTTCTGGATCAGAATTGGCATTCGTAACTCGCATATTTAACTTACCTAGACAAGCTTCATTAATTCATGCACCAAAAAGACGCCCAACTGGCTCTGTATTTGTCAAAAACTCTGTGGGGGCGAATGTGCATTAGTGGTTCAATATGTCCCTTCCCAAGTCCAAGCAAAAAGTACACACTCTTCAAAATCGACTTGTATCCGACTCTCGAAATCGTTTCTCGTGTGACTTGGGTCGGGATGGTGCTTATATATGGTATAAATGACAAGAATATATGCATAACGTTGAGGTAGGCAGGTTGAGCAGGCGACGGGTGTCTTTCAAGAAAACCATAGCGTGGTACTGGTTGCAGGACGTGAGGAATCCGCAGGGTATCATCGGGTGAGATTCATGCTGCTCTAAGCGACGGATTCGACCAGCGGTTTATTAAGATCATGGGTCTGCTGCTCGGGGTGCCAACCGACCGCGTCGCACCATGCGTGTATGCCTGACATAACGGTGAGCCCCTCCCCAGACCAAACGTACTGAGACATTGACAATACTCGACAAATATTTTGGAGAATTGGGGGACGTCAAACCCATGGGAATGGGAGACCGGAAATAGCCATGATTGCAAAGGTGTAAACAGGAGGTGTAAGGTCTGCACCGACAAATCTAATCTGGGGGAGTGAGAAACGTATGCGTGATGTGCACGAGCCTCGTCGTCGGCACATTGGCACTGCCCGACGGCCCGTCGTTGTCTTCATGAGGATCGACTGATGTGCGTAACAAGAATGGACCGTGGGGGTCTCCTTCCCGCCGTAGCGAAGCAGTGTACTTGAATGACCGACGATAGAGTCCGAACACAGATTTGACGCCGTTTGCCTCACCCGGTGAGGAACTTGCGTGGCAAGAGAACGGCCGCGCCAAGGCCCAACTTAAGGTGACCAGCAGGTTTGGTTGAGAGGTCAATAGGATCTGGTTAGGCAGCAACCACGTCGTTGAAATCTAGATAGTACAAGAACTTTTCATAACAGAGCTTGGATAATTCTTCGACTCGCCCACAGTCTGCAAGTTTGAATAAGAGCAAGCCAATACTGACTGGTCCGAGAGATTCAAACTTCGCACGGCCCCTCCAAACTCGACACTACCTTTGGCTCGTTGGCCGAAACACTTCCGCCGTTGCCCAGAATGAAAGACGAAGCTGACGCCCTCTCCTGATATACGTTTCCCAGCAGTCAGACGACAACTCGTTCTTCAGAACGACTTGGACATCACTGGAAACTCCACCGAGCGCCACCGATCCGGCCCAATCTAAACTTTGGGGACACTATCACGTCCTGGGGCGGTGACAGGTACCCGTGTCTCACCGAAGATACCATTCCCCTTGTCACCTTGTGGGACTCAAGAAGAAACCATCCAGAGACTTTGGCCTCGTCTCTGGTGTTCCGAGTGTGTTCGCTTCGCTTGCCAGTTTGAAAGCGTGCTCTTCTGCTTGCAATACACGCTTCTAAGTGCAGCGCAAAAAGTCACAGATTCCAGAATTTAGATCATGTTGTGGAATGCAATTGCAAGTTCGCACGTCATAGTGGATGTATGACAACACGTTCGGTATGTCTCGGAGGTGCGTCTAGTCGAGGCTTGCGATGTCTGTGATGGTATTTGACGCTGGATCTATTGCAAGAGAGGGTGTATTGGGCGAGTCAGTTGTTTCAATGCAAGCAAACTGGTTGGTGCGTCAAGTTCTGCCGATCTGGTTTGTTCTCACCTGCTTCCCCTGCCACTAGTCTCGTCGCATAGGTTCCTTGTTGTCTCTGCTCGCTCATCATCCTCGTATGTAGTCGCGCTCGACCTGGCGCATTCCAGGCGTGCCGTCGCTGCTCATTGCCAGTGCTCCCCTCTCCCCACGGTAAGGGTCGATGGGTCTACCACGGGTATTGCACCATCGCCATACTGTCGCTCAACATAGTCGAGCTCGTCGGATGTGGCGAGCTGGGAGAGAAGGCGAAAATTAAGAGGAAGCACGACTTCAATTGGACCCGACATGTGACTCTAGAGAGGAACACCATGATCATGCGCCACATTACCACCACCATCTCCCTGGCCGTCTGCGAGCGGAACGTGGCGTCGAGCCAGGATAACGCGTATTGAACGAAGCTGCTCACACGACCAGCCTTACCTGATTGTATCCGATACCAGTGTAACTGCACCCGGCATCTGCCTCATGTACTAAGCACGTGCCTGGCCAGATCCGTTAGTATGAGCAGTCTACCACATAATCGACACCACAGGCAGAATCACGTTATTATTTTGACAGCTTTTCAATGGGCCAGTGAGAGCTCTGATTGGACAATGCAGGTTTTTAGCGACGCCATACCTGAGACAGAGTGTCCCAGGCAGTCTAGCTGCGTTTGCAGATGCCATCCTTCCATCATCTACGTAGAATCTAAGTTGATCCTGACAAGGCTCGCTCCAATCTCACCATGTGATGGTACGGAATCGGACAAGAGTATGGTATCATCTCCTTGTTCTGTGATGACTGTGTCAGTTTTTGATCTCAGGTACAGATACACAGCCCACTGAACGAATTTCATGAGCCCCACGACAGGCTGACACTGTCGTAAGTCCCTGTCAGGCGCTCACTGATTGCTGCAGTACTTAAACCCTCATCCAACACCATAACCCTCTGTGAGAACGATGATGATCTCACTCGCGTCTTTACAGGCGTTTCTCGGACGTGCCCTTTCTGCAGCATTGCACCTACGTTCCCTCAGCACCGTTTGCGCACTTGGCGCCTTCTACGCCCTATGGAGTGGCGCACGATTCCTCCGCCAAAGATCCAGAACGACTGCGCTTCGGGGCCCACCCAACCCCTCTTTTGTATGGGGCGTCGGCAAAGCGACCCTCTCCCCTAACGCAGGAGACGCGTACGAGAGATGGGCAGACGAATATGGCGGGGTGTATGAAATTCCCTTCGCGCTGGGGAGCAAGAAAATCGTGCTCTGCGACCCAAAAGCCGTCGCTCACATGTTTGGCGGAGAAGCATCGACATACACGCCATCGCCCTTCGCAAAGGCCTCCACGGAATTCATCGTAAGCCTGAGTTTGGGAAACCGTATGGAAATCGTGGGGTGTTGCTAACCAGATTGCACAGGTGGGCAAGAGCATTTTGACTGAGATAGGCGAGAATCACCGCAGGTCAGTCTTTTACGGCAGCACGGAGTAACCCGTTCTGAGAAGATTCAATGTAGACAACGCAAAGTTTTAACACCGGCTTTCAGCAACACTGCCATTCGAAATTTAGCATCTGTCTTCTATGAATCAGCTTACAAGGTTCGTGTCTGATCTCCAAAAGTGCTCAGAACTTCTCACAAGTCAAGTTAGACCAAGAGCCACTGGGAATCCTTGATCGAAGCAAATGGTGGGGGCGGCACTGTTATTGAAGTCCAACATTGGTGCGCAGTTTTATGAGACGGCAAGGCGGCCTTGCTCAATACGGCTTCAGGATGAATTGCATCTCGTATGACACACCTGTGGTCTGGATGAGTACGTTGACTAACTCATTTCGGCTAGGCTCGACTCGGTCGGTATAGGCGGGTTTTCCCATGACTTTGGCTCGCTGGATGGTAAACCTAGCTCGGTGACCGAAGTCTTTGACGCCTTGGCCAAAGGAGGCGAAGACCTCGTACATATGTTGCTCGTGATCGGACACGTATTTCCATGGTTGCTGAAGATCCCGACGCCACGCTCGAACCTACTCACAAAGTTGAATGATACGGTGGACGATATTTCGAATGCTTTGCTCGCGAAATCCAGGAAAGAGAAGGAAACAGGCGTCTTGGAAGAGAGTGAAGAAAAGTCTATTCTTGGCCTTCTAAGTATGTTCACATACCGTCCAACATTTCATGTCTAACTCAACTCACCCAGTCCGAGCTGAAACTGTAAGCGGGCAGCTCCGTTTGACGCGTGAAGAGGTCGTGGCGTTGGTATGGACACAGGCTACATTGATTGATATCTCAGTCACAACCCCCACTTAGGCCAAGGTTTTACTCATTGCTGGATATGAGACCACATCGAGTACGCCAGATGATTCTTCGAGTCCGATTAGACTAACCAGATCACCTCAGTCAGTTTAACGGTACGTCTACCCGCTGTAACCAAGTGATATAATGCCAACTTCCAAGAACGAACTCTGGCGATTCAGTGGGCATTAATCCGTCTGTCCAAGAACCCGGATGTCCAGACCAAACTGCGAACAGAACTCCTCGAGTTTGGGCCAGACCCAACGTATGATCAATTTTCAAATCGTCTCCCGTACCTCGATGCCGTGGTGCACGAAACGCTTCGCATGCATCCACCCCTCACTGATTTTAACCGCGTGGCAAGTCCCAGTGGCCAAACATTTATGAATGCTTAACTCACCGAGCAACAGGCCTTGGTGGACGACGTGATCCCGTTGAGCAAGCCTGTTCGGACTCGATCCGGCAAGTTGGTTGACCACATCTCAGTCGCAGAGGGAACCTGCGTTTATGTCTCGGCGCCAGCCGTCAACTGCTCGACGGAGCTCTGGGGACCTGATGCAAAGGAGTTTAGGCCTGAGCGCTGGATTAATGAGGAGGGCATCCCGGCTGGAGCGAAAGAGGTCCAGGGTCACCGACACCTTCTGACATTCCTCGATGGTCCGAGAACATGTCTTGGAAAAGGATTCGCGCTGGCGCAAATCAAGGTACGTCGGCCTGGCCGCACATCGCTGATCGCTTTCCCCGCTGACCTCGCAAATAGATCGTGCTCTCGGTACTGGTGAAAAACTTTGTTTTAGAGCTCCGGGATGGGCCTAGGACGGAGATTGGGACCACGAGGGGCCTTTTGCCGAGGCCGAAGGTAGCTGGCGAGCGGGGTGCGGTGTTCCCGTTGTGCGTGAGGCGTCTCGAGTGAAACATATGTCACTGGAATGTCATGATCCGTAAACAAAGTTCGTTTGCTTTGGTCCAGTGTGTGGATGAACGTGGTCATGGCTCAGCAACGTCGTGGTGAGGTATAGTTTAGATGCACAGAATGCTTGATTCATTCAACGAATCAGACAGAACACGCCGAGAAATAGGACCGAACGGCGACGCAAAGTGGAATGACCGCTTAGTCAGCATACCGGGTGTATGTTCTTGGGCAACTGCTCTGGTTGCTCGCCTAGTGGTTGTGGCTGATTTTGCAGGCCGGAATTAAAAGGCACGAGGTGGGTCCCTTTCTCCTTGCTACATCCATGAGGCTCGTCAACGTCAAACAGATTTTTGTGCCGTCCCTGTTTGCCCTTGCTACTCTCCACACCGCGAGTGCTAGACCAGGCGCGGATGTAGGTACACAGACGAACCTCGAGGTCAAAGAGGACTCCGGTGGTGGGACTTTACTTTACCTTGGAAGTCATATTTTCAACTCCCGTCTCAGTTTTTCCGGATACCTTTGAGGTGACTCCACGAGCATGTATGCACCTCATTCTAAATACAGGACCGCCAGTACTGACATTTGCAAAGCGTTTTTGAATCCAACTTCTGTTCTTGCGAGCATACAAGGTAAGCATGCTTCCTATCTAGATATTCACTATATTATATTCTCGTCTCTAAATGCGCTCGAAGATGCATACCTCCCACCGGCCCTTCGCGTGGCCGGTGTCCTTCAAGCCTTCGTGGAGCCAGTGCCATCCTCGCCTGACTTTTGGGAAGTGGCAAAGGAATCCGAAAAGAATTTGCGACAGTACGTCCACAGCCTGCTCGAAGCTGCTGGCAAGTACTTCCAGTCGACCTATTTCACCAATGTCACGTCTGCTATGAACAACATCGTCAACGCCACTACCACTTTTCGTGACAATATTCAAGGCGCTCTAGATGCCCACAACATCACGCTCGAGACCCTCACTCTGGACCTTGAACACATCTTTATGGAAATAGTGCACGATATCGAGAAGATTCCTCCCCCGGACAAGGCGCCGAATCACGCTGAACGAGCAGCAAAGGTCGACAAGGTCTTGGATGATACAATGCGGGCGCTCACACAACTCGCCACGCGTTACGGAATTGAGGAAGATGTTGTTATTACTTACATACTCGCTTTGAAACCGCACATCCAGCTACTCACAGTCACGATCGGTATGTTGACAGCACTTGTCGGTGCGAGTGCTTCAGAGGAATCAACTCACTCGTTGCTACAGGTGATATCAATGAGCAGCATCCCCAACTCTTCCCTGCTCTCGCTTTTAGTGTTGCCGTGTTGTTGATGCCAGAAATATGGATACTCCGACCGTTTCTGAGTGTCTTTGGTTTCGGGCCTTCTGGCCCCATCAAGGGTGAGTCGAAATCTTTCAACCGCATACCAAGGGTTGACCTGGCATGGTAGGTTCGGCTGCTGCTTGGGTGCAGAGGTATTTCTGGGGAGCTGCGGTCAGAGCCGGTAGCTGGTTTTCGTGGCTCCAGGCGGCCGGAATGGGCGTCCTACCAAGGTGGGCGGGTCTTGTCACCAAGGTGCCTCTGTTGGTCGGAAGTATATTGGCGATGTTGCTTCCTTGTCTCTACCGTGAATGAGCTCGTCACTGCTTTTGTTCTCTCTTTTCACTCCCTCTCGTCTTCTGTCTCTATTTTTGTACTACTAAATGAATCAAGCATGCATCATCCTTCCTTGTACACAAGGCAGTATATTTCTGATCAATCAGTAGTCCTGGCTACTAGCAGCTGAGGCCACAGTGGGAACACATCAACCCTTGAAACATCCTGACACTGTCGCCACAACAACCCTTGTGGTTGAGGGAGGAACCTTCCAAGCCACGGTACAGTTGCCAATGAACCAGAGTGGCAAAACATACTGTGGGGCGGGAATGATTTTCCAAATCGGCAGCCACATGACATGTACACGCGTAAGATTTCACGGCACCAGTCAAGTTGGCTTTTGGCTTTGCGGTATCCAATTCTGTACTGCTCTTCGTCGTCAAGTAATTTGATCCAACGTGATACCATCCAGGTCACTGCTTTTTGCTGACCAGGACGGCTGTTCACTTGATTTCCCACAGCGAAGAACGGTACTTCATGTATCAGGTGATGCAACACCGTAAACCAGATCCCTTTGGTTCCGAAACTTCCCAACTGTTTCACGACAAAGATAAATAGCTTGCGTTGACCACTCGTCGCCCATTCTTTTTTCTTTGCGCTCAATCAGAACGTCCTCCAGCAATGGTCGTACCACATGCTCGAGGTTTTGGTTTTTTATCTGAAAAGTATGTCTCGATGCCATCGTTAGACGAAGACATGCCACCCACAGGACCAGGCACTGAAAGTAAGCAGTTCATTCCCCATCCCACCTGCCCCACCACTGCTGACAGTGTATCCACCAGTGCTCCTCCCTGGTCATGGTTGCACTTCCACCATGGGCAATTGTGGCCTCCACTACTGGTGCTATGCACTCCATGTTTTTCTAGTTGCTATCCATACTGTCCTCGTCATCTTGCTCTTCATTCATCCTGAACACCAGTTCATCATCTCACTCAATGACACTACTGCTGCCATCACATTACGAATTCTTCTTCAGACATTCTACTCGGTGTGTAGTCCTGTATCCCAAACTTGGTTGCATGGGTGCTGACATGAACACTGTATCGGAAAGGTATATACTGCAGTCTTAGTGCTTGTTGCACAGCAGCTTGCCATATCTGCTGCCATGGCCAAACAGCAGACACTCACCACTATTCATGATATATGCAGTGCATGGAATGGAATTGGGGCCTCAATTAACATGCTGTGGCTGCAAACCAAGGTCATCTCCTCACCATTGACAATTGTTATAATATTGACCTACCTGGCTTGCATCTCTGGTTTACACATCATCTCATCATCTGTCATTGAATTTGAGGCATTCAATAATACCATTACTGGTATTGCTCCATCAACATTGGCCTGGCCCTTCTTCCCTGTCAACCTCACCAGTGTTGACTGGGTTGACATTTCTCCGTTGATTTCTATGTGGTCTATTCTCCCAAGTGCAAAGGGACTAAGTGGAAATATGCTGTATGATGTGCCAAGCTTGGATTATGCCTACACTGGTGCTGTTGTCAATACATCCACTATCACTGCTGACTGTGGCCTACTTTCAAATTCAAACACTTCAACTGACTATTGGGCTGTTGGTTCACAAGCATATCTTAATGTCAATGGACTTGGTGCAGGTACATTTTCAGTGGGAGGTATACATTCACCTTACATGTGATCTAATGCTTATATTTACTAGTCCCAGGCCTGGTTCAAATTGCTTACCTTTATCCAAGCCCTTTTGGAATTCCAGATGAACCAGCAAGTTTTCCATGCCTATTTGCATTGGTTTTTACATGATCTTTTCAGCTTTGCCCATCTTGTGACAGTGTAGCTGTTTTTCAAATTTCTACTGATCTGGACCTGGGGAATTTGTCCAGTGAAGTTCTTCAAGTACATGCTGATGCTTTAAGCACCTCTCTAGGTTTGTTCCCTCCACAAATTCAATGTTCTTTGACTTATCTTTTTGAAAATAAGCTGGGTTTGATACCATTCCAACTACTGTAGTCTTTATGGCATGCACATTGAAGGTAGCAAATGCCACACAATATTTGTCAATGAAGAATGGAAAGATAATACAGCCAGAAAGCTCTTCATCTAATGGGTCTGAGGCTAGAACATGGAACATATGGTCACCAGGTCCAGTTACAGAGTTAATGAAGATGGTATTAAAATTATTCTGTATCATAATTTTTATACTGATGACTATTATTTTAGTTTAGTCTTGCACAGCAGGCTCTGGATTCCTCATCTCTATCTTGTATGGAACAATTATCTGGCCAACAAGTCTGTACATATATGACACCAACCGAGATGTGAGTGTTATTGATGTTAATTTGTTGCAATTTAAACTTGGAGTATAGATATATAAACAATATGTTGGGTATATCATGGATTTCTGCAGAAACTGGGCAATATAAAGTAGTGCAACCCATTGTTCTTCAACCCAGGCAACTTGAAGAAGCTATTGAAAATATAGCTGCAGCACTTGTATGGTTGGGTGTGTCCACTTCTAAATCCTTTTGTATATTTTTCTACTTATTGTAAACACAAATTCATAGGAAGCACATATACAGCCTCTGGAGCTCAGCAGACCTTGGGGACAAGCTCAATAATATATTCTATTCTTGAACTCAGAATGAATGTATGTATAATTTTATACTTTTTTTCTTATTATTTATTTCCTGATGGCAATGATAGATAAATACAACACCAGTAAGTTTTTTTTCCAATGGAATACATTTAATCTAATGGTTGTATCTAGGTTGCTATTGGACTATTTACTTCAGTCATGCTTCTTGCCATTATTACTTGGATGCTTCATGAATTTTATCCCAAATCTTACAAGACATTGATTGCTAGTTCTAGCATGCTGCAACTGATGTGGATTTCTGCCCACTCTGCATTCTTGCAAAACTTTATGATGAATACAGGCAGTCCTACATCTGATCAGTTGAGAATTGAAGGTGTTAAGGTTGAAGTTTGCATTTCAAAGACAGAGGCAGGCAAGGGCATCTTAGATCAAGTCAACAAGCTTGGGATGAGTTCCATGGTCTATCTTCCTAATTGGCAGAAATTTGATACATCAGGTCAGCTTATCAACTTGATAGCATTCATTAATATTAAGATTATATATATGTAGGAAAATTCACTATGCACCTGGTGTGCCATGTATTGCATGCCTTTTTTTTTATGCTGCACATCATTCTTGTTTTACTTCTTCTCCATCATCCAGAACATGCTGTCACTATGTCAGTATATGATACTCGGATAATAGTGTCATTGAACATTTCTCTTCAAGCATTCTATGTTGTAGGTTCATTCTTGTACTTCTAACTTATATAACACTAATTTGATTTACTTTCAAGCTGTATACTATAGTGCTAGTTTTTATTCTGCAGCAGCTTACAACAGCCAGGCTCATTAGTGAAAGGCAGTGTCTTACAGCTGTACATGATATTGCCAAAGCATGGACTGGAGTTGGGACTGCAATTTCTTTACTCTTGTGGAAAAAGAATCCAGCATCACCTATTAGGGCAATGCTTGGTGTGGCAATTTATTTGGCATGTGTCTCCATGATCCACATTGCCTCCACTACCATCATGCAGTTTACAGCCCATAACAGCACTTCCATCATCTCTGTTCAAACCATGTTGGCCCAGCCAAACATTACAGACTTTTCAACTATAGTTTGGCCAGGTGGAGGTATAACCATGCCACCCATGAACCTTATCAATGACCTTCAAACCACTGGTTTGGTCAACAATACCATCTATGACATTCTTGATGTCACACAACCCACTTTCATAAATGCAGTTGTGAATGCAACTTCTTTCCAAGCCAATTGTGGACTGCTGTCCAATCTCTCCTATTTCAACTCCACTGGTCAACTAGGACTCAATTTTTTTGTTAATGGCCATGGAAAAGGACTGTTTTTATTTGATTGTGAGTTGCTTATCTGTGCCATTGGATGGCATGATAGTTGACTTTACCTTTTAAAAAAAGCAAAATATCAACCTCATCCTGTAATAAATGAAATTGCTGCCTTTCAAGTCAAAGATATTACCATAGTCAGTCATTTGATTATTGTTACATCTGCCTGAACACTGATCTATATATAGTCTGATGACTCTGTAAATCTTCAATATCTCTACTATTTGATCACAGCACACATTGATGTGGATGCCTCTGCTGCCAGTGCAAAAAACTTGAGCTGCAACATTGCAAATGGTAGGTTGCTGAAGCTGCAATAATTTTTCTGTACTAATATGGTATATGCTTGTTTATTCAGAGGGTGACTCTCCAGTGATGGTATATGTTGCAGCTTGCTCCTTGTCATACCATGAGTCACAAGCCACCTTGGATGTTCAAACTAACACACTTACTTCTGGCTTGCCACCATTACTACCATTAGGGTCACAGACTTGGAAGATTTGGTCCCCAGAACCATCAAATTACATCAATTATGTAGGACAGACTTCTTCTCATTGTATGAAAGGCAGTTGTAATGATCCTCCCCTAGGGCTTTAATCTGACTGCCAATTGTACCCCAATTATGAATTGCCTTATAGATGGTGGAATGTGTTCAAAGATAGAGAAGTATGTTAGCCCTGCCATGTAACCTTTTCAAAAGGCTTAATCCTTTGTTACAGAATCACAATTCAGGCACAGAGTAGTCCTTTCTCTCCAAGCCAGTTGGAACAGACCATTGAGCAATCAATAGCAGCCAAGATTTGGATAGGTATATCTTGGTTCTGCTGAGTTACTAACTTTTTCCTTACTCTTTACCCATTGTATGTAGCTGGTCAAGTTGGGCTAACTGGAGGTGGGTTCCAGAGAGAAGTTGGTCAGAGTCCAGTTACACAGACTGTCACCAAGTGGAGGTTGAATGTGAGCATTGCATTCTTGTAAATGAATCCTGCTCAAGTCAAACAATGTCCAGATCAATACAATTCCGGTGAGTATCAGACCCCATCCGTGTTCATTAGTGAACAGACGTCGTTCAGCTCACCTTTTTTTCTTTCAAAAAAGGCCATTTTCGCGGCGAGTGCGTCCCTCCTCCTGTTCGTGCTGGCGTTCGTGCTGGTCGGGGTGTTCCCGACATCGTACGCTCGACACCGCCCCTCAATTGATGGTTTAGGCTTGCTAGAGATCCTCTGGGTTGCGGCGCACTCACCGACGCTCCGCGAACGAATGCTAGACGTCGAGGAACCGACGTCCGACAATTTGCGCAGGGCAGGCATGTTCGAGATATGTCTCGGCGAGATCCACGCTTCGCGCGTGAGAGTTGCCGGAGACATAGCCGAGGACCTGGACTTGTTGGAATGAGACGCACGCATATATCCAGATGGTTCTTTCGCGCTTGGGTTTTTTTGTGTCGCGCAGGTCCTTATGACGACCACGTTGGATGGTGTGTATACGACGTGTTCTTTTTCTTGGTGCCGCTTTGAACGATCGAGGGTCGCAACGATCCCAGCGTTTTTGAAAAACGGCTCTATACTGTCTTCCTCCTTGTCTTTCTCGTCGCCTTTCTTGTACCATACTCTGAATACTGCATCGCTACCATGAACTTACGTCCCCCCCCATGGAAGGGAACTGGCGTCAGGGTTTGCCATGGCATACGATAAATGGTATGCCACATCATGTGCGTTCCAGTCCGAACGTCCTGGGGAGTTCCTTAACCCTTGGTTCAAGGCTAAGGCCAGTGCACGATAGTTACCTCCTAAGGTCAATGACCCACATGTTTGTGACCAGCCTGCCATGAGACTGCCAAGGCAAGGCAAACAGACGGTCTGGTAGATTTTGTTGAGTCTGGAACCCAGCCCGTCTATGAGGCACATGTCGTGAATCATGTCATTCATTACCTCTAACAAAGTTCAATCTGCAAACCAATCAACTCGTTACACTTATATACTGAGAGCGGTATTGTTCTCCCCAAAGCTTCGAAAACGCAGAGCAAAAAAAGAAGACGTCGTACACAAACACGCACTGATATCAATCCGTTCGAATAAACCATGCCCGCCAACAACTCTCACCCCACGTACGGCTTTACGCGGAGTGGCACCTTGCACCCCTCTTCACCAGCTACCCGTGGTCGAGGAAGGAATCCCCGAGCCATTTCAATTTTGGTCTCGATGCCATCCTGCAACTCAAAGACAAAGTTCCTGATCAACACAGACAAGACCGCCTGTCAAACAAGCAGTTCTCAGCGCCTCGGTCCCCTCGCGATGTCAAAGCAACCACCACGCTCGAAACGCACCTTGAACTCGGCTACAGCAAAGTTCTTGCCCAGACAAATTTGAGGGCCGTCTGAGAAGGTGAGCAGATGACGATGCCCTTGCACTTCCTTGGCTTTCGCTGGTATTCCGTTCCGACCTTCAGCCTCGAGCCATCGGCCGGGTCTGAAGACTTTGGCGTCCTCGCCCCAGATGGCCGTCGAGAGATTGACGGATGCCATAGGAATGATAAGGACGGTTCCCTGGACGACGGATAGGTTATCAACCAGCTCGCCGGATTTTGTTCGGACTGGTTCAGAGAGAGGAATTACGTCGTCCTCGGCAGCCTGCAAATCATGACAGATCAGACAAAAAGTCGGCTGTACAGGGCTATACATACCAATCTTGCACCTTCACGCACAGGTGCGTGGGTACGCAGGGTTTCATGGGCGACAGCATCGAGATAAGGAAGGTCTGTACTAAGCTGATCGTATGTTGGATCTGAACCATGCTCGAGCAGTTCGTTTCTGAGCTTGGTCTGCATTTCAGGATTGCGCGACAGCTCAATGAGAGCCCACTACAGTGCCAGTGTGAGCATCGATGCAGGCTCAGTGTAAATAGGATTACCGTCAAGCTAACTGACGTTGACATGAGTCATAAATTTCTACGAGTGTAAGATGGGAACTCACTAGACGTAGTTTCATATCCCGCAAAAAGCAACACTTTCATCTACAGCCCATTTTATTGAAAGCCAACGTTCGTTAATCGTTTAGGCTCACCTGTGCGAGTACCTCTTCCTTTGATAAAGGGAACTCTGATTGGCCGCTCTCTCCCTTGACTATTGTAAATAAGTGAACAACCTCTCAAACCGCGTTCACAGAATAAAGACGTACTCAGCAAACCAATAATGGACTTTTCCCCCTTGTCAGCGCCAATACCAGATTCTAACTCTTGCTTCGTTCGAGCAAGTAGAACATTTGATATTTCCTCCATGGCACGATTCAACTTCCAAACCAACCGCGCGCGCCGTGTGGGTAACCCCACCAGCAGTGGGAACTCTTGTGCCAAGAGGTTGAGGCCGACGTTCATTGCAGTTCCAGGGGTATTTGCAGTGAAAGAGTCGAATAGCTCCGTGACCTCAGCGTGTTTCCCATCAAGAGCGCCAAAGTCGTGTGAGAAACCGGCGAGACCGATGGTGTCGAGACTTCCGGACACATAAGGCTAGAAAAGACGATGAGATGAAAACACTTACGAGACGTGATTCATCCTTGATAAAGAATGGTCTGTGTCAATGGTCTGCAAAGCGCAATCGATACCTGAAACTTACCAATTCTGTATGTCGATGATCGCACTGTCTCCACCACTCGATTCGATGAGTGCGTTCCACGCTCCTTCGACCTGACAGGAATCAGTGTCCCATGAGATAGGCGCAGACATGCAGGAGACGAGGGTGATACCTTGTGTGCCGAATCGTAAAAGACCTCTGTCAGCTTTCGAATCGCAGCAATGCTAAAGGCCGGTGTCAGCGACCTGCGTTGCCTGATATGACCTGTTAATGTACCATCACTATGGTGAACCCAACGACGTGCCTTCGATGACTTTCTCCTGAGGCCCAAAACAGACCTCGCCCAAACTATGACAACACGAGTCAATTCCCAAACCAAGAAACAGAGTTCCATACCTACCGACTGTCTGATGGCCTTTTTCGCCACAGGGGTACGAACGTATGTCACGCCCTGCTTGGCGTGAAAGTGTGCGATCGCCTTGGGATCGTACAAGACGATCCTACCCCTCCCCAGCGTCGCGGGAATCTCGTACGCCGCGCCGTACTCGCTCGCCCACTGCTCGTATAAGGACGCCGGGTCGCTCGATTCCATGAGCGTCTTTCCGACGCCGAACACAAAGCTCGGGCTAGGGGGCCCGTTGAGTCTGGTCGCGCGCAACCGCCTGCGCGACATCCGGACGAGCCTGGCGAACGCCCAGAGAGCCGTGAGTGCGACGGCTGCATCGAACACAGAAAGAGACGGAACACGAGCCAAAATGCTGGTCAACGTCTCTGGAATCTTGGTTGGGAATACATCCATGACGGTCGAATAGGTACTGGAGGCCTATGGGCAACAACGACAAAAGCGTCGACTGAGAACTTGGTGTAATTCGGAATGATTGGACAGGCAGCCAGGTTTTATATGGCATGCCGTACTTGGACTGCGGCCGCGTGGTCGTGACGAGTCACTGCGCAAATGCCAAATTGATGATCAGCGCTTCAGCCTCGGATGCAGACGTATTCGTCTGGCAGCTGACGCAATGGCCCCAAATTACGCAACGTTAATTGCGTCAAGTACTTGATCGACGAATGGGTTCGTTCCGACGGCATGCGGAACGTGCCAGGTTGTCAAACTTGACAGTTATGGCGTAAACCTAAATAACGGTAAACCAATGTTCACTTGAAAAAGATGACCATGTAAGCATCAACCTTTGATCTGCACAATGATCAGATGTGCCTAGTGCATGCATCCCAAAACATCTCAGGCGAAGATCTACACTTTGAAATCGTGAAGAAAGAGAAGAAGAGTAATAGTCTTGAAGTTACTTAAAGCGACGTGCTGGCGTGTCTCGGCTTGAAATGTCGTTCTCGTGGTTGTGGTATGCGAAGTTGTTCAGATGCCCATTCAAAAGATGATGGGTCCCTGGCAGCTCGTGTCGCGCAGACGCGTCACACGCGCTAGAATTCGACGCTCAATGTCGAGTGCACTCTACCATACACGAAATAGGGGATGGGATCACCCCGATACTGGGAGATGTGAAAGTCGCCGTGACGTGATGTCGTCAAAATATGGCTGAGGGTTCGCGCGAGTCCCGGTCTGGTAACAACCCCCGATATAAACAACCAGTAAAGTATGTATATGTCCATCGATACTGTGGAATGATTGAATGAGATTTCTAATCAAGTCACCCTTGACTAACGACGGACGACAAAGTCCATTTCTACCCACACCAAATATAAAAACAGAAAGAAATTAGCCGTCCACTGTGCATTCGTTCTCACCGGCTCCCCCCCTCACGCCTCCTCTCGCGCGTCATCCGACTTGCTCTCTACCCTCTCCGATTCCCCGGCCTGTCCACCTGGACCGGTCTCTGCATTTGGTACCAGCCCCGCCTCCGACGCCATCGAATAGAACCGGCTCGACCGATCCGCCAACAACACCTCCGGCGCGTCAAACTCGGCCACCCGGCCTTGATCGAGCACCAGAACGCGCGTCGAATCGATGATCGTGTTCAAGCGGTGTCTGCAAGTACGCCCCGTCCAAAAACACATCGTCAGCACACGCGTTCCTGCCGACGATCGAGAACGGGAACGAGATGCACGTACGCAATCGTCAGGATCGTCACGTCGTCGAACAAAGGTCCCCGGATGATCTCTTGAATCGCGCGGTCCGTGTCCAAGTCGACGGCGGACGTCGCTGTGTCAACCAATGCAAACGATCAGCGCACGCTCCTCCCCAAAAAAGCGGCGGAGACGCAGCACTTACCTTCGTCCAGGACGAGTACCTTGGACTAGGACACAAGCACGACGGCCGTCAGCAGTGCGCTCAGAGTCCGACGCCGAACACAACCCTCACCTTTCTCAACAACGCCCTCGCAAAGCACAGCAACTGTCTTTGTCCGGCCGACAACGACGACCCACCCTCCTGAACCGGGGCATCAAGACCCCCTGGAAGACTCTCCACATACGCCTTCAGATGAGCCTTGAAAACACGTGCAACTCGTCAGGCAAGACAGCGGACAAACACGGGGGTAGGACAGATACACACGTGTTCGAGTGCGACCCAGATATCCACATCTTGATGCTCACCCACGGGATCGATGTTTTCCCGGAGAGTGCCTTCGAATAAATCCGGACTCTGAGGCACGATCGAGATCACCGTTCGCACTGTCGACAACAACGTATCAGTGTCATGTTCTCGGGCCTTGCCGAGTGAACGTACGATCGTGTAACCCGAGTGTGCTAATGTCCACCCCATCGATCAAAATCTTTCCCGAGGACGCTTCGAGGATGCGGAACAGTGCAAGAAGTAGCTATCGCGCGCGGATCGATACAGTGAAAAAGAGCCAACACACAAATCGACTTACCGATGACTTTCCAGCGCCTGTTCGTCCGACAATACCAATCTTCTCTTTTGGTTTCTGATGACAGAAACATCACAACCAAGGTTATGAGGTACGCCGTCGGACGTGAGAATACGCACGATGGTCAGCGAGATCTCCCTCAGCACTAAATCCAGCTCGGGCCGATATCTCATCGAGTACTCGCTGCGCACCACATGAGCGTTCCCCCCACACAAACACCGATATAAACCAAACCTACCGGAACTCGACTTCTCCAGCACCAGGCCAGCCAGCGGGTGGCTTGCTATCCGGCAATTCGCGAGGTGCTTCTGAAGGCAGGTCATTTGCGTAATGCACGATACGCTCCACGCTGACCACGTTCTGCTCCACCTCGCTTGCGGAACGCACAAAGTAGTTCTTCCCACCAACCCTTTCTTCAGCGACAGAACGCAACGACAATGTGTCTCGACAGACTCACCAAAGCCCCTGTCGTGTTCAACGCATAGGACAACACCATCCCAACAAGACCAGCATCCACGTTGCTTGTTGCCACAGCAGTGACCGCCAAAATCGCAGTACACAAAATGATGACGGAACCGACGAATTCCAAACGATAGGCGAGCCATCTGTTGATGGTAGTGCCAGGAAGGTAACACATTTGGTTTCGGTCGACTCGGCGCTCATTTTGTGCAATGAAGATGGTTTGTTGGTTGTAGGCTCGGATCGTAGACAACCCCGACAAAGACTCGGAAAACCAACCAAAGATCGGCGACTTGGAGACGGCGTCAAGACGTTTGAGTTCGCGAGAGGTCGCCAGGTAGTAACTGAAGAGCCACGTAGGTCAGATTTGGGTCAACGAAAATCAGATGGCTTACACAGTCACCCTGTAGTAAAACCACGACAAAGGAATGACGGCGATGATGAAAGGAGGGAAACTGAAGCCAATGACCAAAAGAATGGAACCGGTGGTAGCGCATGTCCTGGCCAGGAATTGGATGACCTAGTGGCACGGTCAGTATGGACTTTATAAGCGTTCCAACGCACGCACCCTCCCAAGAACCAGGTCGACGACATAGATATCGCGGGAAAACAAGTTCAAAATCCTTTTGATCCCTGGTCAACGCCGGCCATCAGACACGTCAAAATAGTGCCATACCTTCCCGTAGGTGTCATTTCAAAGAAACTCAATGGCGCCTTCATGACCGACTCCAACATCTGTCGAACCAAGTCGGTCACCTCTCTTTTTTTTCGGCAAGACTCGGCAAAGAGACCCACCGAATCGTGCAAATACTTGGAGCTTCTTAGTGAGCATAATACCCAAATAAGCAGCGATGCCACTACGCTCAGTATGATCGACATCAAGTTGGAGAATCCATATCCAAGCAGATAAGGATCAGTCAGCCCGGCGTTATCTCCAGCCTCACGATTGCTCTCGCTCCAAAGACGGAGCATGTACGTAGACATGACTGACGCCGCTTGCGACAACGCCGTCGTCAGCAGGAAGAAGAAAAAGCCCGTCTTGGACGCCGCCTGGAGGTACTGGAAGTAAACCTCTGTCTTCACACGCCCCTGTTCGCTGTGCTCCTTCGATAACCCAGAGCTCGTCGCTTCGCGGATGGGAGGAAGTGGCGCGACGACGGCCTTGCTGAAACTCGTGCGCCGGATGATCTTCTCCGTGGAGTCGACGTCGTCGACAACCATCGTCAGCATCTCGCTCGTCGTTGGCGTAGCAACGCCACTCTTGTTCGTGCGCGCAGGAGTCACCGCTCCGCTCACCCCGGCTGATGAAGAACCGTTCGTGGCATGATTTTGGCTGCAACACCGCACTCAATGTCATCACGGTAGCGAAGCAAACAGCAACTTACATCAACCTGCGTACCGCGCTATCTGGATTCGAGACGAGTTGCTGATATGATCCGGACTCGAGGATGATGCCCCGCCGAACGTATACCAACTGGCCGAAATGTTTGAGATACGCGATGCTGTTGGTAACCAGGATTCTGGCTTTGGTGGCAAGGAGACCTTGGGGACCAATGACGTTATCTTGAAAGGCATCAGGGTCAAATAACGGGTCTAGGTGAGGTATGGCATACCAAATACGTGTCGGGCTACATGGGAATCGACCGCGGACAAGACATCATCGAGAAGGACCCTATGTACCCGTGTATCAGCAAGCGAATGACGTCCACACCTGGCCAACTCACAGATCGGCTCTGGCATACACTGCGCGCGCCAGTGCGACGCGAGCACGCTGGCCGCCACTCAGCTGAAAATACAGTTGAGGAAGGTAGAACGCGAACAATGACCAAGAAAACTGACAGTGATACCTGCACAGGAATCTCGTACTCAGAATCCTACACCATACATCCATCGGAAAACTCACCCTTTTCACCAACTTCAGTGAGATCGCCTTGCGGGAGAATAGCCAGATCGGGCTTCAATGCACATGCTGAACAACACGGTAAATGACAGGCAATTTGCGGCAAATATCAAACGTAGTACCTTCGATAACGAGATTATAGAAGTGCTCGTCGTATGTATGCGAGAAGAGAATGTTGTCGCGGATAGTGGCGGACAAAATCCTAGAATGACGTAAACCCAACACCAACGGCCAACGTCTAGCACCTACCAGGGATTTTGTGCGGCATACGCCACTGTGCCGGACAGGACTACCTCTCCTTCGGCCTTGCGCATATCACCGATAATGGCGGACAGCAGGCTGCTCTAAGGACGATACAGTCAACACGCATTCCCTTCTAGGCAGAAAAGATGCGCTCACCTTTCCGTCTCCGATCCTCCCAAGGATGCCCACCAACTCGCCCTTCCGTACCGTCAAGTTGATGCCCTCGAGGGCGGATTGAATGCTGTTTTTAGTCCATTGGAATTCTCCATCCCTGATAGACAAGACTTCGTCGCCGATAGAAAGAGCAGGTTTATCGATCCGCTTTACAGCATCCTCTTGGAGTTCCTCTGCGTGCAAGAACTCGGAGAGTCGTCTTACTGAGACGATGGCTTCGATGATGCTAGAAATCGCTTGACTAAACTGCGAGCAGGCCGTGAGTAACACGACCCCGAATAGAACATGCGCATTGCATACCATGGCGAGAGGGAATTGGAGAAGCATGAATAAGGAAATCGCAGGGAAGATCACATCAGCGGTGAGGGGCCGTGTCGAGAACACGGAAGCGGCAGCAAAAGAGCTGAATGCAACGATCACTGTGAGACAGTCAGTAGATGAAGCAGGTAACGTCGCTGCACATACGCGGAATTCCTCCCCAGAGCGTCGTGCTCATCGCCGTGACGATGCCGATTTTGCGGAGCATCGTGAGCTCCAGGTCGTTGCGGACTTGCAAGACGCGGCGGATGAACGCGTATTCCCATGCATATAGTTTAATGCTTGGAGAACGTCAGAAATGATTGCAAGGCCACGAGGAAAACTTGCCTCTTGATGTTGGCAAGCAATTCGCTCATCAGCTTGGTACGCTTGTCCCGATTCTTCATTTGTTTTTCGTGCATTTTTTTCAGAATTCTTGCGATAAAGGTGTTTAACGGAATGGAGAATACCATGATAGCCACACCGACAAATGCGGACCAGCCAAGTAGGTTATAAAGGGAAACAAATGCAAGGGTAATCTGATGGCATCGCCCATCAGCGAAGAAGTCAAAGAACGATATGGAGGGTCACACGCCTGGTATGGTCCAGAGATGGCAGTTAGTCCATAAGCGCAAAGGTCCTGTATTCGAGTGGCATCCACCGCCATCAGATTGACGATATCGCCAGTAGCACGGCCACGTTCATCGCTCGAGAGGACCAGCGCCTTCTTGTAAATGGCGGTGACAAGGCCAGCACGGACGCGCATGCCGGTTTCGAAACAGATTTGGAAATACTAGAAAAGGAAATCATTGAGTCAGGGAACGGCGGCTAACGGAACACCTCGCTACCTGATGTAGAATGACAGTTTGTGCCATGGACGCAGCAAACATGACGACAGCAATGATGTAGCCCATGTATGGAGTGGCACCAACGATGAGGCCTGGGCCTTTGTCTTGCTGGTAATCAGAGATATAAGACAAAAGGACACGCAATAAGACGGGTTGGATGAACGCTAAGCTGTCTTGAAGGATCTTCAAAAGTGCAGCACCAAGATAGGGGACACCGTAGGCGACGAAAAGGGCGGTCCATAATCCGGGGCTGAAGAGAATGAGACAAGACGCAAGTCGAAAGTAGGTTGTACGCACTGCTTCTCGAGGGCGCGCTGGAGATCGTTCCCTAGGTTAGCAGACTCGTCGCGGGGAACGAGCGCTGGCAGATCTGCTTCTGTGATCACGGTCTCTGATCCTTTGCGCAAGAGAGGGGTCAGCCATGCAAAGGACCATATGCTGAATATGTTGGCGGTCAGCGTCGGGCTCTCGATGTTTGCATCGGAGGCATCGTCGGGAGAGATGCATTCGAGTGCAAAAGAAAGCAGTCCTAAAAGCAGGATGGCCCATTTTAACAGGACGAGCGGTGTCGAGGGAAATGTTTGGACGTAGGAACGCGTCCAAATGCACAGTGCGACGGTGTAGGATGGCCAGAAGAGCAAGAGGATGGTAGAAGAGGAGCGTGTTCGAAGATGGTTGAGGCGGGTCAAGCAGAGGGCAAGAAGCAGCGAGAGAGGTTCGAGCACATAAGGTAGTTGAACGGACGCTGTGTTGATCTCGCCGATGAGTATGAACAGTAGACTGGTCAGACTGGTCAAGAACGCGAGTGACAGAAGCGTCTGAAAGGGAGTCAGTACATGACGTCCAGGACAGAAACAAAGCGGAACACACGAGCTTGGACCAGAGTCGCCACCGTCCGCTGCGAGAGATGACGCGGTTGGGTGAACGAGAGAGTTGGGCGACGCGTATGATGCCAGCGACGATGAAAAGGAGACAAAGAGAAGAGAGGACAGGGCCTTCTTCCGCGCAGAGGGAGAGGTCAAAGTCCCTGAGCTTGGAAGTCCACTGCCAACCTTCTCTGTCGCGACATTGCACGAATGTCATCCCGACACAAAATAGGTAGCGACGAGCGTTGGACCGACAATGTTCAAATACTAATCATCCAAGTCGTCGATTCCGAAAGTGACTCTTAAATGATTTTGCTCAACACCGCCATATTATATCTGCTTACAATACCCTTACTCATCTGTACCCGCCTTGGCCATGAAATTGAACTCGCTCGAAGACCCTGGGGCGTACAATTCAGACAATCGCCCACGCTTGCGCCGCACAGACTGCGAACTTCCCCGGCGAGAATGGGAGTCGCCCGCCGTCTTGCGCAACGACGACAAGTTCTCGTTTAGTGCCGCGTGCAGGTTATTCTTCACCCGCGCCTGCTTGGGCGTCTCCGCGATGCCCGTCTCTGCAACGCCCAATGTACCGACGATATTTGTCGCGTTCGCCAACACCCTTCTCTTGACCTCGCCCTCTGAGTGGATCTTCTCACTGCCTGTCCCCCTCTTTGGCGCAGCCTCCGGCCCAACGCCCCCAAGTCGATCGATACGCAACCGACGTCGCAACGCGCTCTCAGTGAGCAGCTTCACGTACTTCTTCCGACGGGAACGTCCCTCTCCGCCGACGGAAAGCGCAGGTGAGGCAGGTACGCTTGACTGTTCAACAACCCCAGCCTTCACCTCGCTTTCGTCCTCGCACCGCGGAACTGACTCTTCTTCCTTCCAGAGATACGGCAGTGCAACGGGCGTATATTTGACAAGCGGGGTGCCACGCCCCCCGACGGGCGCCTGCAACTAAGTCCGCGATCAGTCTCGTCCGTCAAACGGTCCTACGAGTGTGCAGATCAACGCAACTCACCAAACATGGGACGTGTTCCATGTTGATCATCAACTCGGTTTGAATCACCTCCAACTTGTTGGCAATGAAGCTCTGTCAGGGCGTAAAACGACCGGATCACACATCGAACAACGCCTCGAACAGCCCGCTGGATGTACGTACCTCGTCCACTTCCAAGTGGAGCACCCGACGCTTGGACAGCCGGAGGAGGAGCACGAACGAGGCGGCCTTGGCGATGATCAGCATCTGTCCCGGTTTCCCGACTTGAGGGACATCCAATGACTCCGACACTGACGTGGTCACGCTCTATGTGCGGAGGCTGGTCAGCACGATGTCACTCAGTTTCGGACCATCGATGTGGACCCACCATGATGGAAACGCTGCGACCGAGCATCTCGAGGGTTTCTTGTCTGGCAGCCTGCATCACCAATCGAACGACTTGCAGGAAGACGATGCAGGCGTTCCACAAGGTGACGATCATGTGAAAGACGGCCACGAGGACGTCGAAGAGCGTCGTCAGGATAGGCATTGTTGGGGTGCTTGATGTTTGTCTACGAGAGAGATGCTCTGGGCGACTGTTGGGGTGTTCTCTGAATGTCGAGACGGTCTGAAGTCGTCGGCGTGTGAGAACGAGGTGAAGGGCGATGTAGAGGATGAAGTGGCGAGTCGGGCAGAGATCAGACGAGAAGGAGCGGCCTCTGTGGGCTTGTGACGCTCGCTGTTGTCTCTCAGTACTACATTCCCACTTATATACCGTGCCACTGAATACCATCTCCTAAACTTTAGGGTCTCGACGAGGATTGAATTGATGTACCTGGGCGAGTTGGGCTCGCACGTCATGCGGTGTCGCCCAACGGCGCATCGCATTCGGTCTTCATTTCAACTTGTCAGCCGCGTCTCAAACCTGACTAGCGCAGATAGTACAACGTCTACTTTGTACGTACGAATGACAATACGGTCCGAACGTGGTACAAAATATTACCCAAGTACAACAAGACGAAGTTCAATAAACACTGTCACGAGCTCGTGGCCGTCACTCGCCCTGTCCTCGTCGTGTCAAGCCTTCCGCGCGCCGTCGTTTTGAATTCCGCAAGCGGTCGTACCACTTCCGCACGACTTTCGACGACCCTTGGAAGAGACGGGTTGGAATGAACGAGCGTTTCAGATATGTACTCAGATGCCAGAACGCCCGCTCACCTTTCCCGACGCGCGTCTCCCGGCGGGTGATGCCAAACACGAGGAATATACCGCGGATGGGAATGCAGGCCAGCCAGAAGAAAAAACGGACGAGAGCCCAGACGGGGCTGGGCACGACTGCCAGGACGCGTATGAGGAGGGCACACAATCCCTGCAATAGTGGACCATCTCGGTCTGGCTGGTCCAACGCGCGCGCAGCCCAGAAGACGACGCGCACAGCCTCGATGATGAAAAAAAGTAAGATAACTGATGTCACGTGCGTCAAGTACGTTATTGCGAGGAAGTCGAGATTGCTCACGGCGAGTGACAATATGCAGAGTATCTTGCATGATTCGAGCAGGGATATGGCGTGTCGAGAAGGGAGTCTGACTGGGGCACCTTCCGACAAGTTTCGAATGGGCGCTTATCAGGAAGTATATATTTAAATAGAAGACCCCCTTCCCAACTGTTGGAAGCGATGAAAGTCGTCGCTCAATGTATGCAGAATGATGTATGTACAGCTCGTCTCACAACACAGAAACATGTTCTAGGATAAATAGTACATCTTCGACG
This sequence comes from Guyanaporus albipodus, assembly GCA_038088995.1. Classification (NCBI taxonomy): domain Eukaryota; kingdom Fungi; phylum Basidiomycota; class Agaricomycetes; order Boletales; family Boletaceae; genus Guyanaporus; species Guyanaporus albipodus. The sequence goes on along the minus strand of JBBPKA010000055.1, from coordinate 55,872 downwards.
TTCTCTTTACGACACTCGCTTTTACAGACGGTCTTGGAGAAATCAGTTCACTGACTGGCAGGATCGGCTGACAGGGCTCAACTTACCGACGTTGCCCAGATCCGCACACGCTTCCTTGACACGCTCAGAGAGCGTCTTCTCACCTTCACGAACCCACACACGAGGGTCATAGAACTATGGATGGGGCATGAGCGCATAATCGCGTTCAAGGGGACAAACGTGCCTTCTTGTTTGGCTTGTCTGCTCCCTCGGGATTGCCGACCTGGGTCTGAAGATAGTCCTTCTTCTTGCTGATAAAGTCCTGCGAAATCATTCATATCGGCACCCGGACAACACAACCAGCGATCGGACATACTCGGATACCGATTAGGTAAGCGAACTGGGTGTCCGTGTCAACGTTCATCTTCACGACGCCGTTATCGACGGCAGTCTTGATTTCCTCCTTGGTCGAGCCGGAACCTCCGTGGAAGACAAGGTAGCTGACTCAATCAGTTATCGGCCATGGCGTACGACAAAGGGGCTCACAGAGGCTTTTCCTTGTCACCCTGCTTCTCCTTGTCACCCTGCTTCTCCTTGTCACCCTGCTTCTTCCTCGTGTAAGCTTGGTGCTTGTTCAACAATTCGGGATGGAGCTTGACATTCCCTGGCTTGTACACGCCATGTACGTTTCCAAAGGCCGCTGCGATGCTAAAGTTGGGGCTAATCTTGCTCAGCGCGGTGTGCACATCATAAACGTCCTCTGGCTGGGTGTACAACGCCGCATTGTCGACGCCAGAGTTGTCCACACCGTCTTCCTCTCCACCGGTGATACCAATCTCCATCTCGAGCCAGATTCCGAGCGGTGCCATTTTTTCAAAGTACTTGACACATATCTTGATGTTCTCATCCTTGGGTTCTTCCGAGAGGTCGAGCATGTGAGAGGAAAAGAGGGGTTCCTGGTGGGCTTTATAATATTCCTCGTCGGCAGCAAGCATGCCATCGAACCAGGGCAAGAGCTTGTGTGCACAGTGATCGCTGTGGAGTACGACCGGACTACGAACAGCAACGGGTCGTGAGAACGGGCAGTCGACCGGGATACCAACGGGACGTACACGCCGTACTCCTTGGCGACCGTTCGGATGTGCAAGGCGGCCGCTTTTGCACCAGCGATGGAAGCTTGCTGCTGGTCGTTCTTGAGTCCCTTTCCTGCAAAGTATGCGCTTCCACCTTGGGAAACCTGGAGAATGATGGGTGCTTTGATATCCCTGGTATCGCGGATATCAGTTACGGCAGCAACGCCAGGCAGAAGGTATTGAACCTGGCGGCCTCCAAAACGGCGTTTGCCGTCGAGGAAGAGGTAACGTTCTGGTGACATTAGGTCACATCAACATCGACCCTCTGGATCCGCATAGATATGATATGATGCGACTCACGATAGCCTATGGCAAGCAGAAGGCGTTCGGAAATTAATTCGACTGCTTTCAGAGACCAGACCACTCACAGGGATGGCGAACTGCGATCACGTCGACCACATAAGCGAGGTGGCCATCGGGGGGAGATCAGACCGTACCTGGTGTTCTTTCGCGTAGTCGAACAACTTGCGAACGTCGTCTCCGGTCAAAACGCCGGTCTAGATGGCCTGTGCGTCAGATCGCGACGCTCATCTGGAAGTGAGTCACTACGGACAGGAACGACATCGAGGACACCCATGGCGATGCTCGTGTTGTGGGATCGAACGAGATGGTGGTCGAGGAGAGAAAAGAGATGAGCAGGCGTGAGCGACTTGAACAATTTTAAATACGTTCTCGTTTTCCTGAACCTACCGAGAAAACGACAGTGGGATCATTCTGACAACCGATCCGGCGTTCCCTAGCGAGTCACGTGTTCATATTGGCCAATATCCCTCCCAGTCAGCCTTCAAAATGTCGCCAACGTCGTCGTCAAACCAATCCCGGTTGTTCGCTGCAAAGTTTTCGACAGACACCCGAACCGCGTAGGATACTTTCGGAAGGGTTTTACGGGTCTCAATCCTCCGCTTTCCACCCTCATCCCGAATATACCCGCACCAGGTCATGCACTAATTTCCTCCCGGGGCAGAGGTCGCTCCGTCCGAATCCCATGACTCGCCTAACAGCCCGTCAACGCCATCTCTCACGGCGAGGGATTTTGTCGTGTCCGCGTTCTCTGGAAGTCAAAGCCACATCCCCGCGAATCTTCACAGTTGCTCAAAGTTCGTCGCCAATACGCCACTGCGGTCGCACATCCCCACGGAGCAGAGGGCGGACGACGACGTGGCGTCTATTTCAGGACCTCGCCTGTGACCTAGCAGCTATGTCGGATCCCGCGCGCTGCGAACACGTACACAGACGTGGGCTCGGGGGGCGCACGATCGTGACACACTACGATCCACAGCACTGGTGCGTGTGTGTCCTCACCATCGCGCCCTCCATCCCGCGAAAATGCGATAGCGATTTGACACGAAACGCCCCAAGCGTGGATTTTGCCATCATTGATGGCGCTGCAAGGGATGGACCTTTCCGACGGCCTTTGACGCCCGAACCACCGAACAGCTCTTGAGTGCACCATCAACGCACTAGTACTGTTTCATATCCCTTTACACAATCGATCGGTTTCCATCAACTAGCGGGGGAAGACACCTGCCCTATTCAGGACACGGTGTGAGGATCACCCGCAAACTCACTTACCTTTTTTCTCGCTTTGGATCTCAGTCCACACGAAGAAACCTACAGAGAAACTACAGTGGCGTGTGTTCAGTCGAATGACACGGCATTACTTGCTGTACATGGCTATGTTTGCTGTGAGGCACTGGCAACCTGTGTAGGTCAAATCCAGACTCCAGATGGTTCAGGTCAAGGCACACCACTGGTATGTGCTACTTGTAAGGCCTTCGATCAGCTCTAACGGCACCAGATATTCGTGCGCTTATGCTAAGGTGGCTAGAATGAAATCGGTCGTGAACTCGTAATTGAAGAACTAAATTGACTGATTCGCATAACGAGGTGTCCCGTCACTATGCCGCTGTTCCCCCCCAGCAAACCGGAAGACCGGTGGAAGAAGGTACCCTGACCTTCCCGAGTTGTTTGCGTGCTGTATACAACTATACTAGCTAATACTGCAAAACATCGGTCAGCGTGTTTTCCAAGCTCGAGGAATGTAAACTAACCTGTAATCGTATCCGTACTAACAGGGTATCATTATCCCCTCAGCGAAACTCACACCATTGAAGCAATACATCGAATCAAACAACAATCTATCGAAAGGGTGAGCATAGAGCACAATCGAGTTTGTTTCTAGAAACGTACTGCACTGCAGCGGTGTGATCTTTCGAAGACGCCGTAACACGACGAGGACGACTATAGACATAAAGTAGGAAGATATCGAGGTTAATTCGCACACAGTGCCAGCCATCGAGATGACATCTGAAATCATGGGGCCAAACTGAACCAAGGTCAGAGAGAACGTGAAGTGGTCTCGACTAGCACTTACAAAAAAGTAGAGTGCCCACAGTATAGGTCGTCCACAAAGCACGTTGGACAGAATCCAAAATGTATCTGGTGGATGCTACGAACACAGTGTGCTCGTGAGTGAACGCATTGTATGCTCTAGTGTTGAATTTACTATGATATCCATCAGGGGTGCAATGTATTCGTCATGGCATCCCGTCGTTGGACGCGCGTCGATCTAGATGAACTCGGGTCACGTTGAGAGTGTCGGTGGTGTTGTTTGCACTCACCAGGGCCCTGTCCGTCCAGCAAGGAAGTTGTCGAGAGTAGGCAGTCGCGTCAGGCATGGTACACGGATGGCTGTCGAGTTTGGGGGATTCTGACATATGAATGGAGGAGGGTGGTGAAATATCGTGGATGGGGATGATTCCGCGACTCAGCCTATATAGCCTCCGCCCGGTCATTAGATCAAGCACAGGAACATATTAGTACACCAAAGGCCTAAACCGGCCACGGCAACACGGAGCCACCGTGATACTGGGGGTCAACAGGGTGCAACTAATCCGACTCGACACACTGCAGTGACCAGTCCGTAAGAATGGAGTCATCTGTCAGTCGTACGCGTCATACCCTCCTCATTCCATGATCCGGCAGATGCCGCACCTTTGCACCCCCCCCAGCCCCGATGATGTGTCTTTGGGCAGAGCCTGGAAGGCTAGACTTGTGTGGGAGATTGGTGCCATCAAGAGAAAGAATAGAACGCTGTTTGGTTGCGCGGCTGCATGAATTGGTGGGCGACTAGCAATACCTTGACTACCAGATCTGGAATCTGATAGATGCACACGCCCCATGGGACGACGGAGTCGGACTACCAACGAACAAGTAATGAATAAATGGTTATTCGTCGGGAGAGTGCGAACGTGCGGGAAGAGAAGGAAGGCCAAAAAAAAAGAGACATACAAGGGAACAAGAACCCATCGGTCAAATTGGCGAAATGAGATCCTCTGATCCTCGCGCGAAGCAACGATTTCAGGTACTTTTGATAGTAATTTTCAGAGAGCGATGAATGAACTTATGGGATTGGCATACGAACTAATCCCGCGCGTGTGTCGGATGGTTGTTGCGGTTGCCAGCACGTAGGTGGGTTATTGTGCCCAAAATTGTGGCCCGTCGGACTTGCATCCAATCCGCCACTGTGCACGTCAAGTTTCAAGGCCATGCGAGCTTTGGCTGTGAGCGAGTTGGCGGGATCAGATTGCGAGCCAGTGTGGTAACTCCGTGAAGTTGATGTATTCGATGAGCCCTTTGTACTCCATTTGTACAACCTCTGCTCCGCTCGCCTTGGGCCGCGGTGATTTGAAGATCAAGGTACAGCTCAGCTTTATGGCTGCTCGTTTCGAGATTGAAATGTTGATGCACTGGCATAAGTTTTCTCCCTCTCTTTTTTTTCCCAGTCGGAACGAAGTTGGTGCTGTCTATTTTTTCCTTGCAGATGATCATTCTCAGCCTCGGGTGAGCCCAGGTGTCCACCCCACTCTCTAATGCCAACGTAGCTGCTCTTTCCGACGTGCCATAGTGCTAACACGAACCAACCTCCTGGCGGGCCATGCTGCGCCTGATCTAAACTATACATAGCCGCATTCTCGTCACCTCTTCTGATCGGGTTGGTTCAAGCATTGAATGACACGTCGAAGGCCCTGATATGGCCATTTTTGTTATTCGCGGACTCTAGACCTCGCACAAGGCGTCCAGCCACTCCCACCAATGCGTTTGTCCCTCGCTCAGTGCCTCGAAAGATGGGAGACGCACTACCACACACTGGCATGCACACACGCGCGCGCGAACCTCGCCGATCAAACTACACGCTTCCGTTCCTGTTCTCCTGGTTGCGACTAACTTAATTTTTTGGAAGAACAGGCACGTGTTTCACACGCGCAGTTGTGCTAGGCGATCCTTTCAGCCAACCCTCGACCCAGACCAACCAAAGAAAATGCGCTGGATTTCATGATGCGATGACCCTTTTAGCATGGTGCACGGCGGACGCGGACGGGCGGAATGCATCAGGAGCTTTTATCACGGGCGTCAGGGTTCAGAGAGCCCATGCAGTCTTCGCTCATCGATCTTTCGCATCGTGCGTAAACGCCACCCTCTCCAGCTATCTTTCTTCGTTCCCCTCATTACAATCGTCGCTTCAAAATGTCCAATTTCAGGACCCGCGTCGAACGCACTGCGCATCTCCAACTCCAGGTGTGACATTTCTGAAATTCATTCTCGAATGCGCCGGTCTTTTATTCTTCGTTCTGCCACCTTAGCGATTCGCACAGCTCCAGCGGCCTGTTCTCTCTTTTTCCGCATTTTTAAATTTCTCCGCTCTTCCAACAATTCCACGTGTTCTACCGGCATCTATCCTTGCACTACCACAACGGTCTGGAAAGCCGCGACGCTAAGCACGACAGATAGAATTCCTTCTCTCAGGTCCCTCTTCGATATCTTTGTGCGTGCCCTCGACGCTACCGCTTTCCCCGTGAGGATCCATGTCAAGATACCATTTCAGTGGCAGCAGAATTTCGATCGTGACCCGTGGCGGCCACAAAATGATGACATCTACGCCATGTCACGCGACGAAAAAAGGTATTGGCGAGTCGCCGGTCGCTATCGACGTCGTCTCTACAGCGGCGACGGATCTATCTCGACGTCGCCAACGCCCGTTTCCCCCAAAAGTCCGGGAGAGAGTACGGACATACCGTTGGTGACTTACTGCACCCCCCGGTTACTTCCCTTCTACCGCGACCACAGCCACTGTGGGAAGTGGGGGCCGAGAGAGACAGACATGAATGATCGGGAGAGTCAGGTATCACCTCGTACGTTTTGCAAGTGGCACAGAATGGTGTTCCGGGACGCGGTTAGTTTGGTTCTGATTGTTTGGCGTGTCGAGCTGCTGACAGGGGGCGTATTGACCAATGGTGCCGTCATACTACGGTTCGTCAGCGTCATCATCCGACGCCTGCGCAGGCTGCGGTGCGGATGAAGTACTATTCGAATCGCGACTTGCGTGAGATTCAACGGATCGCGCGGTTATTACCAGACGAGGTTTTTGGCCTCAGAGTAAAGAATGATCGGAAAGCGAGAGGAACGAGGAAATTCAACAAGATGTGGCAGAATTGGTTGGAGAACAAGGGGGTGGACCTGGTGATTGTATTCGAGTAGGGGAACCCAATATTGATACTGTCAGGCAGATGTTCCTCGGTGTGTTTGTCGTAATCGTGATCTACAGTGCGAAAGTTTCATGTGCCTAACCGATGGGCGTAAAGCCTGCTTAAACGCGACCTCCATTCCAACGAAGACGAGCTGGCCCTGGCTCGAACAAGGGACCTTCTGGTTAAACCGAGGCGATGACCAACCATGCCAGTCACCATACCGCCGGATATCGGATATTGTTTCCGTGCAGAATAATCCGCGCCGAGGACCGAACTTGGGCACAGCCTCTTTGATCTTCAAGTTTGCAATTCCAATCGATGTGGATGCTGTTCACGGCGACCTCCTTTAGCGTGCATTCCCTCCCTTGTAATTCTCGAGAAATAGAGCAAACGACAGTGGAATTTGTTTGTGGAGTTCAGCAAGATGCTCAAGGAAGAAAGCTCCAAATCCTTGTGAGTAGACCCTATCTCAGAAGTATTCAGATGAACCCCGAAGGCGGAAGAATGGAGTTATCCAGCAGTGCCTAAAACCTATGTCGAGTGTCCAAATCTGAACCAGCACTCATGTCGAATTGGACTTGGATGAGATGCAAGCGCTCGCTTCCTGTGCGCCAGATGACATAGAATGCTAGTACATACAGGGTGGCAGTTGCAGCCATCTTCCGCTCGACAACCGGAGCTTGGTTTTCTTTGTTTTGCGTCATTTGATGACAAAACTCTGCTATTTTCTCTCTTGTGATTTTCTTTGTACTTCATTTCATTCATGTGGGCGGTGTAGAACCTATTAGCTCTTCAACTAATGTGTCCGCATTTGTGCGGCATCAAAGTACCGAAGAAACGCGGGCCGAGAGCCTAGAAACAAGGAATAGTTCGCATATATCCTGCTCCTTCTAGACTGCTTCAAGGAAAATGCAAACGACCTCACAGACCACATGAGGTGTCCCAAGCCAGTCAGAATAAAGTGATATATAGGTGCAATGCCGGATCAAGTTGTTATTGTCAACGAGGCCCCATCAGCTATGCAATGATGTGAAAGATGGCGATAGCCAAGCGCCGAACACACCAACTCGATGCATGAGAATTATGGAGGACGAAGAGAACCAATTTCATACGGATGGCTGTAGTCGGTGATTTCTCACCAGATGACGAAAGTGGGGCCACTTGGCATATGTGGTGCAGATGCGGCATTTGGAATCTAAGTTTTAATTCATCAGAATGAGGATATCTTGAAATAGGCTGGCAATGAGCTAGAACATGAGTGGTCTGTAAATTTTGTCAGCGCTGTTCGTTGGCATATATGCGGAAGCAGTTGATGGTGGCCGCAAAGTGGTCGAGTTCAAGTGTATTACGTACTGTGCTGTTGATGGTACTATTATTCCTAGTATCAAGATCAATCCTCCTCCAAAACACACCACAATCATGTCAATGCAGATTTTCGGCGAAGAAGTAACCAGTTTCGAAAAAACAAGTTCCAATTCACGACGCTGACCGGATCATCACCAGGCAACCGAAGAAAAGGCTGAAAATGCGCGTCTCTCCTCTTTCGTCGGTGCCCTCGCCGTCGGCGACCTTGTCAAGTCTACCCTTGGACCAAAGGGCATGAACAAGATCCTCCAATCCTCATCGACGGGAGACATAAACGTGACAAATGACGGCGCTACTATCCTCAAATCTATTCAACTCGACAACGCCGCAGCCAAGATCCTCGTCAACATCTCAAAAGTCCAAGACGACGAAGTCGGCGATGGGACGACATCTGTCTGTGTTTTGGCCTCGGAACTGCTGAGAGAGGCAGAGAAACTGATCGCGATGAAAATCCATCCCCAAACAATCGTTGAAGGGTATCGGCTCGCGAGCAGGGCGGCTCTGGACGCGTTGGAAAACGCCGCCGTCGATCACGCGTGCGTCTTCTTTTCATCTACATGCATTTGCTCTTATTGATTTCTTGCACATCATAGATCTGATGTTGAGCAATTTCACCAAGACTTGTTCAACATTGCCAAGACTACCCTCTCGTCAAAAGTGCTCTCCCAGGACAAGGATTATTTCGCGAACCTTGCCATCGATGCAGTCCTTCGGTTAAAGGTAATGATGGCTGTAGATAAATTAGCATTTCTACTGAGTATCATGGTTGTAGGGTTCGACGGACCTCGAGCACATTCAAATTATCAAAAAAGTGGGTGGAAAGCTGACCGATTCATATCTTGATGAAGGTGTGGACGTCTATGATGTGTAGGGAACATGCCTCTTACAATACAACAGGGTTTATTCTCGATAAATCGATCGCAGTAAACTCGCCGAAACGGATGGAGAACGTCAAGATCTTGATTGCCAACACGTGTAAGTCTTCCATGCCATGCAGTTCGCTCATGTCCTGATGGAGAGCATCGCTAGCAATGGACACCGACAAGATCAAGGTGTTTGGTGCCCGCGTAAAGGTCGATTCTACGGGGAAACTCGCCGAACTGGAGCGCGCTGAACGAGAAAAGATGAAGGAAAAAGTAGAAGCTATTGCGGCACATGGTATCAACTGTTTTGTCAACCGGCAACTCATATACAACTACCCCGAGTCTCTCCTTGCCGAGAAAGGCATTATGGTCATCGAACACGCAGATTTCGAGGGGGTGGAACGCCTGTCGCTCGTGACCGGTGGTGAAATTGCAAGTACCTTCGATCGGCCTGACCTTGTGAAGCTTGGGAGATGCGAGTTGATCGAAGAGATTATCATTGGCGAGGACAAGGTACGTAAGCAACTCTTCCTGTGCCCTTCCCCTCCCTTAATTGAATGTCGTAGCTCATCAAATTCTCTGGCGTTGCCGCTGGGGAAGCATGTACCGTTGTTTTGCGCGGTTCCACGAACCAGATGGTCGACGAAGCTGAACGATCCCTGCACGATGCACTCTCGGTGCTGTCGCAAACCGTGAAGGAAACTCGGATTGTCCTCGGAGGTGGATGCTCTGAGATGCTAATGAGCTGCTCGGTGGATGAGGCGGCGAGGAAGGTCAAGGGGAAGAAAGCTATCGCAGCAGAGGCGTTTGGACGGGCGCTCAGGCAGATCCCAATTATATTGGCCGATAATGCTGGGTACGATTCGAGTGACCTCGTAGCACGGTTGCGGGCAGCACACTACGAGGGTCAGTCGGACGCTGGGCTTGGTAAGTAGGACTTTATGGCATCTCTCTCCGTTGGCTGACTCGCCCTCTTGTCAGATATGAACGAGGGTACTATCGGCTCGATGAAGGCGCTTGGTATAACAGAGAGCTACAAGCTGAAACGCCAAGTAGTTCTCAGTGCGACCGAGGCCGCGGAGATGATCATTCGGTTCGTAATACACCGTTGGTATTTCGTTAGTTACTCACTCGATCACAGGGTTGATGACATTCTTCGGGCAACCCCTCGAAAGCGAGAAGCAGTATGAGCAGAGGTTACTTACGGTTCCTTACCGATGTTGCTGATGGACAAGTTTTCATGGTTCCCTGGGAACCAGAGTCATTGAGCAACGGGGGGAACCTACAACTTCAGCATGTTTTACTTGATCTGGGGGCCTGCACGAGTGGCCTACTCTGGCTTTATCCTACCCGACGACTTTATGATATGAACCAGACTGTCTTTTGAAAATGGATTGAATGCACCAACGCCACCTCTCAATGCAGGTAATTCACGATTGCATCCGCGGGTAAGAGGGCTAAGCAACACACGAGACAAAACGGTCTCAGGAAGATGTGTCCCTTCAAGTGGTTAACCGCTTGAAAAGCACCGACTCTACGACCCAACTTTGTCTGCGGTAGGTCCTGGAGGCGCAGCTCGACAATCAGGGTCGCTTGTCATACTTTAAAGGCGTAATCATGTGGCTATCCGTCTTCGTGCCACTTGCACAGACATGACATCCAAATTGCCGAGTATTAGAAAAAGCTCACAAAATGGAAACATCAAAGAGGGCAAGGAGTTGCAACAGTGGTGCCTGAGCGGAACCGATCTACGCATCACTCAAGGTGGCCCGCCCATCAAACACTGCATTTGTCGTCGCCCAGGGTGCAAAGTTCTAGAAAGGGGAATCGAAATAATTTATTGTGAAGCTGACGGTGCCCGAGACGCGTGTTAGCTCCGAGGCATGCATATCTAACAAAACAAACGACTCTATCCTTCGGCTGTCAAACCACTAGTGAAGTGGTACCGCCTTGAAAGTCACCACAGGCTGCATACCCGCAAGCTGGAGCTCGTGATGTGAGACCCTATCGACGAATCGTCTCGGGTTCAGAGGCAGGTTGAATATAAGACACGACGACCGCACTGTCGGGGCACTGCCTTGAATGGCAACCTTGGATGAGCTAGGTGGAACGGGGGTCGCCTGAGTCGAAGTCTTGACGCAGTGGGAGGGTTTTCTTGACACGACAATAACCTCCCATTGCGACGAGATGCCTGTCCTCCCTTCGTAAGAGTTGAATTCTGTTATCCGACTTACCGTGGCATCTGTCGAGCCCTTGTCAGTGGCAACTTAGTCAGCTTTTGACTTACGTAAAACTAGCCGCCCATTCGCCCACTGCTGTTTGAATCATGAACAAGCACTTCGTCTTACATATCACGCTAAGGACACGAGACAAGATCAAATGGCGTCGGCTCATGAACACAACCGTACTTCAGCGCCACTTCCGGACGGAATAACGTTCTTGTGGCCGACTTTCGTGTGACCCCTGCGGGGATATCCGTCTTCAAATCACTGCCATGCTGTCTTTCCTACGTTGACTACTACTAGCAGGCACACGCAATGCTCCAGCGCCACTTCGTCGTCGAACCTGATGCGGACTACTCGCTCTATATCACTGCCAAGCAGTTCTGGAATGCAGAGTTCGAGGCAAACTGGGGCGATCCAGACGCATTCACGCTAATCATGTTGCACTCCACCAGTTTTCACAAGGAAACTTGGGAACCTACTTTGCATTATTTTTTCGAGGAGCTCCAAAAGCACCGGACTCATTCCACCGTCCCAAAGATCAAAAGTGCATGGGTCATCGAGTGTCCCAACCACGGCGAATCAGCCTCATTGAATGACCGTGCCCTCCAACACCCCCCATTCTACCGTAACTGTGAGCTCTCCGTTGCTTCGTTCAAAATGCTGACATAACACCTCTGGTTGCGCCAAGTTGGATGCGAAAAATACGCCGAAGCTGCACACCGCTTCATGCTACGTGGTCCTTCGCTTCACACTCCGGTCGATTTTCGGCGCGAAAGACTCCTTGGTATCGGTCATTCGCTTGGAGGCATCACCATGTCCGTCTAACCTGATATGTGTGAACTCATTTACTCAACCGGTACCCTAGTTTGATCTTGCCGGCCCTCTTGCCTATAATTCCCTTCCGTGCCTTGATCTTGATCGAGCCTTTACTGAGTCCCGAGGGGCTTGACAGACTCGGGAATCTCAAGGCTGATCTTATCAACGGTGCATACGAAAGGCGCGACGTGTGGCCTAGTCGCCAGAGCGCATCGAAATACTTTCGCAAAAGGACACGTTGGGATTTGGACGTCTTAGACGCTTATGTGGTGAGTCGTCCACTGTCACTGTGTGGTAGCAATTTATGACTGGATTTTCATGAACAGCGACACGGCCTAAGGACTCACGAACCGGGGGATTGTGCTGTGACTCTGGCATGCTCACGAGAAGAGGAAGCTGTGAGTGTTCTAATATATTACGAAGCCCAGTGTGTAATCCCTCCCAAGACAATGTATCGGGACGTGACGGGCCCCCAGACGGGCATCGAGTCTTTGAACAAGTTGTCTGCAGCGATACCAGTCGGAGTGATTTTTGGCGACAGGAATGACTACATGTAAGCATTAATACCATCAAATCACAGTTCGGAGGTGACGGGACGACAGACCTCGCCAAGTGCAGGACGCGCTTGTAGACCCGACTTCGGGTCGATGCTTTCGGGTGGTAAGCCGTATCAAGGGGGTGGGGCACTTGGTCTGTTTACAATATATTCAGTCAATAAGACACTCTCATGCAGCGTCGTTCCAGATTCCCCAGCATGTACCAGCCGAATTGAGTCGCGTCCTTCGCGATGTCTGGAGCAGACTCGATCCTACGTCCATTCACACTTCGGGCAAACTTTGATCAATCCCATCCTTCATTGCTAAAAGGAGTATGATGAGGTTCACATCGGCGAACACATGAAAGATTATGTCTTCCAGGCTTATGTTGCTGCAATCTTTGGTTGTATTCGTGTCGAAGTAAATTGACCGTGGGAAAGAGTATCCTTGTACCGCGCTATTCGACTTTCACTCGAAAGGACTATTGATATCGAGGCCTTGAGTTTGGAACATGACTCTTTCAGCCGTGGCCATTGATTTCGAGGCAAGTTCACACTATTGCGCGGGTTGAACCAAGTTCCTCCGCAGAAACGTCCATTGGGTCCTCGTTGGAGGGCAATCTAGCAGGCTCTGATCGTGCGGATTGGAAACCCACCATCTCTAGCGGCGGGCGACACTGAGGGATCGGGTGGAACAGAACTGGACCACAATCTATACTATGGGCAACTACGCGGTGCAAGGACAAGGTGAACTACTCCTATTTCGGCGAGGAGCGGCGAGATATATACTGTACTGCACGTGATCTAGAGTGCTGAGCTGTAGCGAGCTTACGCCAATCTTTGGATTTGTTCATCCTCGCCGACAATGCTTGAACAATTGTAACCTTACTCTCACTTGAAGTCTAAATGGCATTTGACAATTGTCCTGAAGCTTCGCACGGAACCGAATTTCCGCTAATGCAGCTCCTTTCGTAGATTCTATCAAGTTGGCGGAAATGGTGCCCTACCAGTCTGGAATGCGATTTAACTGCCGTTCATCCTTGCCGGAGGTTCACTGCACATTATAAGAGAGAAAGCGCGAACGAGTCTGAGTGCCGATGTGCTCCAACTCACATAGTACGCTTTCCTTTTCATTTCGTGGACGTCATAAAATCGTGCTTACATCAACTTCTGGTCTGTCATTAACAACACCTGCTCAGCGGTCCTCCTACGTCTCTCATGTCCGCCGCACCTTGTCATCATGAGCTTCTCGCTCTTCATTCCCGGGCCTCCTCCTGAAAAAGCCATCCCCAAACAGCCCCAGCGACGTCGACAGCGACACTCCTTGGCGATTGTCCCGCCGAGCTTCCACCTCGTTTATTGAGTCTAATAACGAACCACAGGGAATCATTGGATTCCTCGCAGATTTGAACGTGCTTGTGTCGCTCGTCGCTACAATCGCGCAGGAGATGATCTCGTCATGATCCGTGCCCTCCCCTTAGCGCTCCCATGCGAAATATAGCACAATGTGGTTTGATCAAGTTGGATGGTGAATGTGGTTCATCGGGCTCAGTGAGCTATGGTTCATGTTACAGTGTTTCTAACTCAAAGTCCGACGGGACAGCCACCTATCCCTTCCAGAGGCTAGGGCCGGGGAACACACTGCCCGTCTTTGAAACACCGCCACATCATCCTTTGATCACTGATTAATGAGTAGCACGAGACGCAATGCTCCAGCGTCACTTCGTCGTCGAACCTGATACGGACTATCCATTCTATATCACTGCCAAGCAGTTCTGGCATGCAGAGTTCGAGGCAAACTGGGACGACTCAGACGCATTCACGTTAATTCTGTTACATTCTATCAGTTTTCCCAAGGAAACTTGGGAGCCTACCCTGAGATACCTCTTCCAAGAGCTCCAAAAGCATCAGACTCACTTCACCGTTCCAAAGGTCAAGAGTGCATGGGTCATCGAGTGTCCCAATCACGGCGAATCAGCCACACTGAATGATCGTATCCTCCAACGCCCCCCATTCTACCGCAGTCGTGAGCCCTCCGTTACTCCGTTCGAAATGCTGACATAGCATGTTCGATGGCAGTTGGATGTGGAAAATATGCAGAGGCTGTACATCGTTTCATTCTTCGTGGTCCAACGCTTCCTACTCCGGTTGATTTCCGACGCGAAAACCTCCTTGGCATCGGACATTCACTTGGAGGTGTTACGTTGTTTGTTGAACCCGAAATGTATGCACTCATTTGCTCAGTTTATGGATCTTTAGATCGATCTTGGCAACCCTCTTGCCTACAATTCCTCTTCGCGCACTGATCTTGATCGAACCCATACTGAGCCCCGATGGCTTGGACAAGTTGGCGCATCTCAAAGTTAAGCTCATCAACAGCGCGCATGCGAGACGCGATGTGTGGCCCAGTCGCCAGAGTGCGTTGCAATACTTTCGCGAAAGGACACGTTGGGATTCGGGCGTCTTGGACGCTTACGTGGTAATTCATCTTCTCTTATGACACGTCGATGGTACAATTGTGACTGAATTTTCGTTGAACAGAATCATGGCTTGAGGACGTGCGAGGCAGTCGATTCTGTGCCGGAGAATCGCGCAGTTACTCTGGCGTGCTCGCGAGAAGAGGAATCGGTGTGTGTTCTCGTGTACTGCGAGACCTAGCCCGCGTGATCTCCTCTTGTAGACGATGTATCAGGACATGACCGGTCTCCAAGTGGGCATGGAGGCGTTGAACAGCTTGTCTAGGATGATGCCAATTGGTGTGATTTTCAGTGACAAGAGTGATTATATGTAAGTATTTTTCGATAGACTACAGTTCAGAGGTAACGGGATTGCAGACCTCGTGAAGTACAAGACGCGCTTGTGAATCCAGCCTCGGGACGACGTTTCCAGGCGGTGAGCCGTGTCAAAGGGGCGGGACACTTGGTCTGTGTTAGATATCATGTATCGCCAATCATAAGGATATGCTGATGCGGCACCGTTCTAGATTCCCCAACAAGCACCAGCTGAATTGAGCCGAGTTCTCCTTGATGTCTGGAGCAGTCTCACCCCTTTGCCCACTACTTACACCTTGAGCAAGCTTTGACCCATCCTGTGCTTCATTATAGTAAAAGAGGAATGTGTACTTCAGACAGTTACCATATTGTTGGTAGTCGACCCGTGAGAAGTGCCATCTTGTTACGCGACCTTCTCTTGGATTGAACGTGAACCTGCCTCGGAAGGACTCATGGCGACCGATTTCTGGGCGAGTTCACACTAGTGCGCGGCTTGGATCAAGTCCTTGCGCAGAAAGTAGCTCATCAGGCTGGTGCTAGCAAGCGATGGGTCATTGACCGCGCAACACTCCAGCAAGCTCGCGCCGACGACCTTCGGTTTGTCGATGACCCTGAATGCTTTACTTACTTTTCCATCTTCTTTGCCAACGGTGCGTCGACAATCACGCATTTCACTCGTCGCCTCGGTACCTAAACAGCCTTTTTGACAGTCATCACGAAGCTCTGCCGAAAACTGAATTTCCGCCAACGTGTGATCGCGACGGCCATCGTCTTCTTTCGCAGATTCTACATCAAGAATGCGTATTGTGAAACCGACCCGTTCATCGTCATCGCCGCATGCTGCTACGTCGCTGGAAAAGCAGAAGAGTCGCCGGCGCATATCAAAAACGTCGTCGCGGAAGCGCGCTTGTTCTTCAGCCGTGCGTCTCTTCTCTCTCTTTCCGTCGTGTAGTCATCGTCCGTGAGTTTGTCTGATGACGCGTGCCGTTGAACGCAGAGCAACCTTTTGGGGTGAAGTCGTTTCCCTCTGATAATTCCAAGCTGGCGGAAATGGAGTTTTACCTCGTCGCTGATCTGGAATGCGACCTGACTGTCTTTCATCCCTACCGGACGCTCACCGCACTCTGTAAGAAAGAGAGCATGAACGAGTCGATGACGGAAGCGGGGGAGGTGGGTGCCGACGTCGACGATGGGCCACGGTACTGGGGCACGGGCGAGGGACAGCTCGAACTGAGCGACGACGCACTCCAACTCGCATGGTGTGCTTTTTCTTTTTCTTTTGTGGTCGTCTTTACGACCGTGCTCACGTCGACCTCTAGGTCCGTCATCAACGATACCTACCGGTCTGACCTATGTCTCTTGTACCCGCCACACCTCCTCGCTGTCGCTGCCCTCTATCTCACCCTCGTTCTGCACGCTCCCACGCGGGACCTCGTCCTACAAAAGTCGTCCGCGATTCTCCCCAGCGAGGCGCACAACAACCTTCTCCGGCGATCGTCCCGTCAAGCGTCCACGTCGTCCACCGAGTCCAAAAAACCGCAGGACATCATCGGATTCTTTGCGGGCCTGAACGTGTCCATGTCGCTCGTCGCGACGATCGCGCAGGAGATGATCTCACTGTACTCCATCTGGGAGCGCTATCGGGAGGACGGGGATACGAGCGACGTCACGCGCAGTGCATTCCAGGGTGTGCGCATGGGGTCCCCGTATGCGGCCTCGTCCGTGGCGACGAATGCGAGAAAGGGGAGCTTGAAGCGGACGCTCTCTGGGAGTCGGAGCGGGAGTCACAGTCGTGTGGGGACGCCCACTGAAGGGTCGGACGAACCGGGAAAGATGGAGAGCGCGGAGTTGGTAACGCCAACGATGCTCGTGCAGCTGTTGACGCGGATGCGTGAGAATAGACTGTCTGACCTTGCTCATTCGACCCATGGGCGGCCTGTCGTTGTGGACAAGCGATTGGAGCGGACACAGGCGGCAGGATGAATTGTAGAAAACGGACCGAGCGACTGCTCTCCGAGTCGAACAGGAAGTAGGGGCGCGTCCATTAGGTATAATTACGAGAGTTACTGCTGCATGTCGTACTTGCAATGCAAAACGATCAAGTAAGTGTGGCCTATCGAACCCCCCAGTGCTCCGCCCAAGAGACAGAAGATGCCTCGTCCGACAAATGTCGTCCCTCCTCGCCCTTAAGCGGATTCGTCCTGCGGTTCCACGGTGGGACTCTGCTCCCGATCGACGGACTGCAGCTCGAGCTCGTCTGTCAACGCGCGCCACGCGAACACCATATTTTCGCTCCGAACCGTCTCCCGTGTCGCATTCCCATCATGACCACGTTGGCTAGGCTGGCGATTCTCGTCATAGTTCCCCCGGAAGCTGATCACCAAGCGTGGGGTGAGCACGGATGTTTCGTTTTGCGTGTACGCGGTGATGATGGGGAAATAAGATGACTGGGGAACAAAGTATGATTCAGCGAAGCATATCAAAGGGCGAGGGGGGAGACGTACGTTGCCTGGAATGCCCCAGATGCTGATCATCAACAGGATCGTCGCGAGCAAGTTCCTGCGACCGAATTCGTCAGACAGACAGACAGACAGACACGCGCGGGCATGATGCGTCCGACGAGGAAGACGCACAAAAAGAAGTGGATGATGCTGTCTCTGACGAGTATGCCCATCAAGTCGGTGACCTTCCACCCGTGCAGCGTGCGCCGCATCTGGAGGGCGTACATGAGGAAACCGCCGACGGCGAGCGCGTTGACGACGATGTTGAGGATGCCCCACGCAAAGGGGAGCGAGCTGGCCGTGATGACGGCCAGGCCGCAGACGGAGATCCCAGAAAGAATCCATTCGGTCGCTTTGGGGTCGATCGATGTCGGCGCGTTGCACACGGAAAACTCGAGCAGCAGGCGACGGAGTAGAAAGACGTACCGTTTATCCCACTGTTCGGACCAAAGATGACCAGTGCGACCGCCAACCCGAGACCAACTCTTGCTAATATCATCGCAACTAAGATGCCGAGGATGATCTTCGAGCCAAGGAACATGGCATATATGCGCATGGATATGATGACTGTGCGTGCGAGGTGAATAGTACTTAGCAAAATGTCGGTCAAGGACTGACCATCCCCTACGACCCCGTTCACGAAGGCGCCGAAATTGATAAAATGTCCTCAGTCAGTCGTACAGTGATCATGAATATGTGCGTACTGCTGCAAGAATCAATTGATTGATCATACTTTCATTGCGAAACAAGGACGGGAACTTACTGATGGTGACATGGGGACGTTTGCGTTGACTGCATAGTGACGATCAGGCATGCGTACCCTCTTTGTAGACCTACATATGTGTCCAAAAGTTGCTAAGTAGCCAAAGTCAAGTATCGTCTCGTTCACATGCAAGAGAACAGCTTACAACGCAAGGGCTACGCCCAGATAACGAACCTGGGTGAGCGATGTTAGATGAGATCAAACAAGGAGAGCAGGGTGAAAGGTTCACAATAACATAAAACGTTGACATGAATGACCATTTTCTTTGCTAGACAATGACCACCTTCAGCACAGTGATACTGCAAGCATCGACCAAACGCCATACTCAAATGTATTCTACCTATGGTTGTCTGAATACCTCTGTGGACCCGCATATACTGTGGGACTTACCTCTCTTGGAAACATGAGGACCGATCCAGGTGAGCAGAAGCACAAGATGGGCTAGTGAATGTATACCGGAGTCATAGCAAATCAACGCAATGACTGCCGCTGAGATTGGGTGAGATGGGAGGGATGTACGAGACACGCAATATAGGAAGAGAAGTACCGTTACACCAGTTGGCAAGCTGGATAACCTCTATGACAGGAGACCAGGTAGCGGAATTGTCTGCCACGACGTTGCCCATCCCTTGTTAGACTGAGAGAAAGCGAAGAGGAGAATGCAACATGCCAAGCGCCATCGACTGACCTTTTTCTCTACATGACTTGTCGAGATCTTTGCAAACCTGTACAGCAGCGATTAGTGTTTACTACACTGTGACAACACCGCAGACACGAGTTCAGAACACGATCAAGGTTTGTTCCCGTGTCAAAGTTCAAAGCACTTAAAGTTATGGGTGGAGATTCAGACGCGGACTCCATAACCGGGTCATCTCGGAAACATCCCTTCGGTACGAGTGAAACGGCTCACTCAGCAATCGGCAATCGGCAATCAGTACTACTGTACATACTTAAGGTGGACAGTCATCCTAGCATGGTCGCCATGCAAGATGTCGCTTCCGCCATTTGACCACAGCAACCAGACCCAGTTTACTGAACCACCCAACCCGACGTGGTCATACGGCCTCGGGCTAGACAGCACACCCGCAGGACGGGCTTGGCTGGAGGGCGAAGCACAGGGATGGAAAACCATCAACACTGCAGAGTACGACCCCTTGTAAGGCACCCCACATTTACCTCATCACTGCGACTGATCATCGTCGAATAGTAAGCTGTACTCACTCATGATCAGTGGCATCGTGCCCAGGCCCATCGCCTTTGTCTCCACCATCTCCGAGGATGGGATTGAGAATTTAGCACCGTTCAGGTACGTGACATTCAATCGCCTCGATCTCGTATAGGCATGTTGATCGTCGCATTTCCCACTGCAATAGCTGGTTCAACATGGTGAGCCGTTATCTCGGTGCTCATGCTGTATGATCTTGTGCATACTTGCCAATACCTGGCGTTCAGGTGACCCACTCACCGCCGATGGTATACGTTGCATGCTTGAACGGACCTCCCCGGATCAAAGACACGACGAACAATATCAGGAATAGCGAGGAAAGGGGTTTCACTGTGAACATCATCAGCGAACCATTCGTGGAGAACGCGAATGTTACCTCGATAGACGCTCCCGCTTGCTTTGACGAGTGGTCGATCAGTGGACTGACCAAAGTGCCCAGCGTTCGTCTCGCGCGCGCGCGTGTCTAGCATCCTTGGCTGACCCCATGTTCATAGGTGCACGTGAAGGCATCCAGAGTCAGGGAAAGCGCATTCAGCATGGAATGCAAACTTTTCCAAGCGATCGATCTCGTCGACCCCACCACTGGAAAACATCCGACTACGATGATGCTGGCGCACGTCAAGTATATCCATGTCCGCAACGATATGTTGACAGAACGTGGGACGATCGACCTTGCCAAGTTCAAACCTGTCGCGCGCATGGGGGATATCACGTATGCTCGAATTGGCGATGCATTCAGGATACCCCGTCCGGGCTGGGCTGAGGAGGAGAACAAAGTAAAAGAGGCAATCGTACAGCAGGCCTAGAACGTGTTGTACGATCTAGACAAATGAATTATTGAGTCACCTGTGCTGTTAGCGACCTTGGCAATTGATTCGAGGTCGTCCTCGCCAGCGCCGTCGCTGTCTCAGAATGTTCAAAGTAACGCATGTTAGACATTCGTGCACTTTCTTTTGCTCATCATATCGACTTGTTTCATCGCAGCAGAGACCCGGACGGTCATCAGTCAAACACATTACATAATTACATCTCGACGTCCTCTTTGTCTCGTCCTTTCCTTTCGCTCAGCGTTCTAACCATCCGTGACGTTCGCTGAGTCGCACCTCGGCTAGCTCGTACAACGTAAAGAGCCATGCCCACTCATGACGTGCGACTGAGTCCCCGCGCCCACTTATCCCCCTTGGCGTTGGAGGCGAATAACTAATGACAGACTCATTACACGTCTCAAGCTCATCCACAACCACCGTCGCTGCAGGGAAAGAAGATGTCGATGGCCTCCTTCGATCGTAACTTTGGTAGCAAGTACACGGGATCACCCAACCCAAGCTGGTCGTGGGGTCAGAGAATCGACAGTACGCTCGAGGGTCGAGAATGGATGGAGGGAGAGAAACAAGGCTGGAAAACCATCGTGACTGCAGACGAAGATCCCAAGTAAGAACTTCACTCGTCGAGCATGCCAATCATGACCTGGTATACGGACCCCGTTTGATAGTACCTTGTATACACTCATGGTCACTGGTATCGTTCCCAGGCCTATCGCCTTGGTCTCTACCATTTCAGAAGAGGGCATCGAGAACCTGGCCCCGTTTAGGTATGTGGGGGTCGTCGCCTCGCCCTTGAATGCATGCTGACCCTGCCCACGGCGGTACAGTTGGTTCGGCATGGTGAGTCACAGTTATCCCTACGAATCTGCGACCGAAAACGCGTTAATGGATATATCAATCGTCAAGATAAGCAACTGGCCCCCAGTCGTTGCCGTCTCCTGCCGTAATTTATCACCGGAACGATCCAAAGACACGACCTACAACATCAATGACAGTACGGATGGCTTCGTTATCAACATCATCAGCGAGTCCTTTGTGGAACCTGCCAATGCCACTTCGATCGACGCACCGCCGGATGTGGATGAGTGGACTTTGAGTGGACTCACCAAGCTCCCCAGTGTGCGTGCCCTCAACCTTGTCTTTCTTTCCGACAATCAACTGACCGGGTGGATAGACACATGTCAAAGCGCCCCGCGTCAAGGAGAGCGCATTCAGCATGGAGTGCCAGCTATACCAGACTGTTCCCATTACCGATCCCAACACGAGCACGTGCACCACCACGTTGATCCTTGCAAGCGTGAAATACATTCACGTGCGCAAGGATATGTTGAACGAACGAGGAACTGTCGACATCACCAAGTTTAAGCCAATTTCGAGGCTGGGTGATAACTCGTATGGTCGGGTCGGTGACGTGTTTAAATTGACAAAGCCGTCGTGGGCCAAGGATGAAGCTGAGATCAGGGAGGCACTCGAGAAGGCTCCTGCCAGCTAGATTATACCCTGTTCTGTCTAGGATATGCTAACCTGCGTATGCTTATACGATTGAAAGGCCTCCTGTGATGAATGATCTAGATACCTTTACTTGTCCATAGTCCTTGTGGACTCTGCAGCCTTCCGCCAAGTTGTCGACGTATGGGTTTATCACCGTCAACTGGAATTAACTGATGTCCTGTCACATATGGGTCATCATTCTTACTGAATTGTTCAAAGCCTCGAATTGGCACAGTATGTGGAACTCGCCCAATGGGAGACGGGAACGCTATCTACATCCAAGTTCAAGTTTATCTGACCATCACGATGGTTGGTGTCAACACTGCGGTCGACCGCAGGCACGGTCGATGATTTATTTAGACAATATGGTCTCCCGGTGCTCATTTTGCAGACCCGTAATGAATGGTACCAGGGTCAGCCGTGTTGATGGCTGGTAGTCCGAACATCCCGACAACGGATGAAGTTGTCATCGACAAACAAGAGGCAACAGGCGCAGCTGAGCACACAAGCTGCAGAGCCCAGTCCACGAATGTTTGCGTTTAGTCCAACAGGAATCGCAGCGACTACATATCGTGAAACGTAGATTGGAGCTCACTGATCAAGGTACTTGCTCGTATTCAAACAAGTTGAATCGCATAGATGGCCGGTACTAGTTCCAACGCACCATGCTCCTCGATTTGCAATGACGCGGAAGGTGCGGAACGGCGTGGTACCGCGTTATATCTTCCGCATTCTTAATCCGAGCGAGAGGCCTTGAAGCGTACAGAACGGCGCGTTGCAATCCCAGCAAGCCACGTCGAACCGAAGCGCTGCAGTGGCGCTCGTGCAAGTCTCAGGCTTCCTTCGCAACCCCAAAGGACGTCGCTTCTGAATGAATAGAAGCATATTCGGGAGAGCCGCCATGGGAAGTCGACTAGCGAGTCCCCGTTCTCGATAGCATAAAAACTCTCGGGCGTCAGCGTGCAAGGACCAGCCTTTTTCGTCGTTCTCTGTCTGGTCACCATCTTGTTCCCGATGCCCGTTTCAACGGCCGAAGTTGCCAGCGTCGTCATGTCATGCAAAGACGGATGTTTCGTACGTCGTTCCTATATTCTGTTGAACGACATTGGCTCACCCGGGCCTTGGAAGATGGCAAGCCCCAGGCCGTTTGTGGTCAGCAGCGTCTCCACGAAACGGTATGCTCCCTCAAAGAAAGACACTGTGCAGACGCCTCCAGCGACTCCGCAGCCATCGTCAACCAAGGGGCGATTTCTGGCTCCTCGTGTGGCCCCTACAAAGCAGACATCCCTACCCAGTCCTTTACCCAGTGTCAATTGGAAAGAGGAACCGTGCGGCCTCTTAGCCAATTCGATACCCTTTCCATCGCAAAATGTGTCAATTAGGGCACAGAAATTGCTACCAGGACCGTCGAATATCCCGCAGAGGTTGAAGAAAGGCAGCAATATCATGGGTGGGTCCACGGCAGTAGTGACTAGCAACTTGACGCGGGTCACGGCTGCAAACGAACACGCACCCCAATCTAGTTGCATTCCCCGCTTTCGCACTTATCGTTCTGTCAGCGTCGCGGAAGCTCCATGGAGGAAGCAAGATGTCACGGCCAAGACTTCCACCACTAGTCGCCGCGATTCAACAACGAGTCACCAGAAGCCAATCATCCATATTAACACGTCCAAGGTTCCAGGGCGCGATGATGTTACAGCTACCTCTAGCAAGAAATGTGTCGTAGTTACCGAGCGTCAGAATGGGAGAAACAGGAAAGTGGAGGTGCCAAAACCGATTGTCTATCCTCAGTCTGCCTGGTCAATGCCTCACCCTGCTTGGTCGCCGCCACCATCTCCATG
Source organism: Guyanaporus albipodus (assembly GCA_038088995.1). NCBI lineage: Eukaryota > Fungi > Basidiomycota > Agaricomycetes > Boletales > Boletaceae > Guyanaporus > Guyanaporus albipodus. The sequence goes on along the minus strand of JBBPKA010000055.1, from coordinate 32,012 downwards.
TCTATCATCCTTCCCATCTCAGACCTGGTCAATCGTTATCGATGCCGAGCAGATCAAGACTCCCTCGACAGCCTGTAGCGAGGAGACCCTCTTTAGCATTGGCGACCCATTCAAATCAGGTGTCACAAAAATGCCGAACGATAGGAGTTGTCGTTCCGGCTCCATCCCCTCCTCCCCTATATTCTCATCGTCCTCTACAGTCATCGGGACCTCGGCAAGTTCAATAAGGTCCAAGGCTGGATCGGATGGTATCCCCGAGATTAGCAGTCCAATGAGGGGCCCGTCCGCTGAGGTTTCTCATACAGTGTGTGCGGCGACGATCGTCTCGCCCTCCGACAGTCCCGCTTCCTCGCTTGCAAAAATGATTGACGACAGGGCGCCAGAGACCGGCGACAAAGTCTCAACAACGATTCAATACGCCATCGAGATTGCACGAGCTTTCTTTTCGTCTTCAAGACCCGGATCGCAATCTACTTCCCCCAAGACCGTGGACGCCAATGCACCGCAAACTCATCAGACGTTTATTCCTCGGCCCGGAAGAGACGCAAAGGCGTGGTAGAGCCCGATGGTGTGGATGGAGATGGGCCAATTACTTGGATCGTCCTGGTTTTCTTTACCATGGGAAAGCTGAAGACATTCGACAGCCCCTGTAGGAAATGAAGCGTGAGGACGTGAAGAGGTGTGGGGTAGCGTGTGGAGGTCTCGGGCAGTTTTCACCTTCCTTTCATTTCTCGCCATCATCTACTCTCCATCGTCGATTCATCTTCGTAACTTCTGTTTGCTACCTTGGTTCCTTCGATCGTTCGGTCCAGGTTTTGCCACTTGTCGACGCTGCGCGTTACCAGCCTGAGATTCCGGTTCCAGGCGCAAGCCCTCTACGTCATTCCTTTGATCCCCAATCGGCGTCTACTGTGTCCTTCCCCAAATCACCCCACCCGCGCCCGACTGGAACCTCTTGTTGACAATTAGTGACGTTGGACCTTATGGTATAATCACGCCCATCCTTACATCGGTTCCACAACTCATTCCTTGACACTGGTAGCGCCCTCGATGTTGAATATTTGTTATCTATGCTCACAGACGGAATATCTTTACGTCACCAAGTTCAAGCGTCACTTTTTTTTCCGGTGCTTGAAACAGAAAAAAAAGTCGTTATTTCGACCTTTGATTATACCGTTCTGACCAAACCTGATTCTTCTCTGAACAAGTCCTTTACATTAATCGCCAACCCTTGTGCATCGGCCACTGAAATTCTCAGCGGCACAAACATCCGTTACACTACCGCATTCACCCCTTGTCTTTCTTCAGGACGATGATTTCTTTAATTCTCGTTTCCGGTATTCAGCGCGTGCTCTAAAGTGCGCCTGCTCGAGACGTGCGAAAAGTTCCACCCCTAGCTTAGCTGACTGATCTCCTTCTATCGTCTCGTTCGTTTAGGCCTCCTGGGACTGAGACGCGTTGCGCGAATCGGACGGCTGCGCGTCGAAACGCGATTGACCAAAGTTGGCTGTATTTTACGTGTCACGCCTTGGCAAAGCCGATGGCATGCGGACGCATGTCTTATCAACAATATTAATGTGCCCTGTTTCATCGCCGGGCTGTGATGAGAACTCGAGGCGGGGAATAATGCCTGGCATCCAGGTTTTTGGTTTGCCTTCAAGTTTGGATCGGGTCGGCTTACACCCTTGGCCACCCTCCAAGATCACCCTGTCGCTGCCTGTTCCCCGATCGTGCGATCTGTTCGATTCTCTCCTCTCGCTCGCCTGTTTGCATACATCGAGTGTCTACAACACCATGTAGTACCCGACATCCGGTATGGCATTGCTGATCCAAGGCGCCTTGAAAGCTCCGAGAAAGGGTGGCTACCTCGTCAATGCCACTCCCATCCGGGTATCGAAACTCTGCTCTGCGGCCTGTGAGTTTCTAGCAATAGCGCCCCTCGAGCGTCCGTGTACTGCGCGCTCAAACGAGACCGTTGGACATGAGCAGTCATCCCAATACCCCACCACATGTGGCCGACGTCCGCGGGTGCCAAAAGTGCTGCCAGTGCACGCTGTTAGCGCTTCTGTGTTTCCGTTCATCTCGTCTCCGTCCAAGTTGAGTCACGTAATCGTTGTTCATATTTGCGCATCGCCTCATCTAATATATGCGTTCCCTGGCATCTTCGGCCGTCTTTTGGCTGCCAGAGTGGAAGCCCACTGTGGCTAGCGGCGGGAAACACCGAGGGATCGTGTGGACAGAATCGGACCACATCTATACCGGCGACTACGAGGTGCGAGGACAAGGTGAACTACTGCTATCTCGATGAGGCACGGTGAGATATATATCCTACTGCCTGTGATCTAGAGTGCCAAACTGTAGCGGGGGTTACACAGGAGCCCAGGTTAAACAGGTAGACCTGTGCACGGATCCTTTTTATAAAGGACTCTGAGTTCTACCCATTTTAGTCAACCTAAGAGTCGCTATTCGCATGACTTTGACCCGAGTTTTGGAGTGGGCGCAAATGGGCGCTCGCTTGTTCGTATCCCTCCTCACCCTTCATCCACCAGCTTCGCCTATACTGCTATGGCATCCAGTCGAGCACAGAAGATCATGTATGCATACTCGTTATCCCGCTATATACATGCTGACGTGTCCTAGGGTGAAATTGATCACTATCAACGGTAGGGTTTCAACACTTCGTCCTCTGAAGCGTGCGGGTCGACTTTTCGTTGTTAGACATTCAACTTCACATTCAGGCACGACGCAACCTCCCAGTTGCAAGGCAGTACTACATTAAACTTTCCGTGGGCGGAACCTTCAAGCAGACAACAACCGCCAAGGAAGTTAAAAATCAAACGTTATGGAACGACATATTCTATTTGTGAGCCTCTTGTTATGTTTTCTGCTCCAGAAAGCCAAGTATCGCCAGTGACGGGGACAATAATTCCGACCTTGGCATCTGTGTTTACCAGAAGCACCATATGCTGAGACAGGATGAGTGTATCAGGACCTTCGGAGATACCATCGGCGGGGTCCTCGAGAAAATGAATGACGGCGGTATGATTCTCACCATCTTTCCCTTGTTCTACTGATACGATCTCTGCGACAAAAGTGCTCAGGGGTGCTCCTCTCACACATCCCTCTAATGGAACCGTGCTTCCTGCCATCACCATCGGGTTTTCAATGACTGCCGAGAATCGTGAGGTAGCTAGCGCAGGCGAACGTCAGGCCGTATATACGACCACGAAAGCAAACGAAGCGATCAGCAGACTCAATCTTGGTCCCTCCCCGAGACTCCTTGGGCAGGTCAATTCGGCACTCTCCGATAGCCCAAGCGTTGTGGCCGGGTTACAAAGTTCAAAGGCGTTTGAGACCATATGGAATGGGTTACTGAAGAAATTGCAGGACTTGGACAAGCTCGTCACCGTTCTTGCAGAGGTATTTTATGTCCAGCTTTCTCGCATCTCTTCATCTGAAAGCGACACAGGTTCATCCGTATACGTCTCTCGCTTGGTCTATATCGTTTGCGGATAAGGTCTACTGCTTAATATTGTTCCTCCCCCACATAGTTGATTGTGGCCTGTGCATGTTCTCATAAAGCAGCAGGCCCTCGATGAGCGGGTCTATCGTTTGGCGGATACGATGAATGATGTCCTCGATTTCACGCATGGTGCAGATCCCTTGAAGTCGATCGAAGTGCATAAGAAGCCCTTCGCGTTTCTGATCCAGCAAGTGACAGAGTGCGGGTACTTTATCACCCAATACGCTAAGCCACAGGGCTTTTATTGGTTGCTTTCTGGGTTTGCAGTTACTATCGGCTGATTCCCATTTCTAGGGGCTCGTGCAGCAAGGAACGTAGTGTCCGATGTGGACAAAGTAATCACTGGTTATCAGGAAAGCCTAAAACAACTCAAGGCTGCGTTTTTGAATGGTGTGATGGTGCAGACAGAGATCACCGTCGTTCGCACGATGAATACTGTAGAAAGCATAGGTGGGCCACGCCTCTTAAGGGTCCTTCAACGTTCACGAACCTGTCATGCAGAGAAAAAGTTGGACCTGAATGACATGCCATACGCCAGGGGGGCCAGGTTTGAGTGGGAGAAGGAGTGTCTACCAGGCACACGCGAAGCCCTCCTCCAAGATATCTACGACGTTCTCAACAATCCCGACGAGGATGCCCCACGCGTTTACCTCCTGACTGGGGTCGCTGGTTCTGGCAAGTCAGCCGTGGCTCACTCGATTGCTAGACTGTACTCGGAACAATACCGGCTCGGCTCGTCGTACTGCTTCATCCGAACCGATTCCGCGAATCCCAACGCGAATAATCTTTTCAGTACCATCGCACGTGACCTCTGCGATCGGAACCCGCAGTACAGGTACGCGCTGTGGAATGTAGTGAAGGACAATCGAGCACTTTGCACGTCACAATCGCCAATGGAGCAAGTGGAGAGGCTGATCATCGAGCCTTGGCAGAACATGGATCCCATTGGCCCATTAATCATTGCCATTGACGCTCTAGACGAGACCGGCGATGCATCCAGTCGGCAACATCTCCTTCACGCTATCTCCACGAAAATTACCACGAATTCGTTTCCGAGTAATCTTCGCTTCCTGATAACCGCGCGCCCTGAGACCGATTGCCCTCATATCGTTCATAAACGAATGGAAGACATTCCCGGACATTCTATTGACAAGGACATTGAGAAATTCATCCGTCATACACTCCGTGAATGCATTCCTTCCTGGCCGGATCAGGATGAGTGCCGATTGCTCACCGACCATTCTGAGAAACTCTTTCAATGGGCTTCCACCGCCTGCAACTTCATTCGGGACGGCACCGAAGGGGTCAATTCATACGAACGGTTCAAGATGCTCATGGAGCCTAGCAACAGAGGTACCCACCGCCTAGACAACCTCTACCGAGACATATTGGAACAGCACTTTACCTCGGAGGATGAGAAACACCACTTCCAAGAGGTGATGGCGGTCGTACTTGCCCTAAATGAGCCACTCTCGGTTTCGTCCCTTTCTACACTCTTCAGCGGGCGCTTGGATGTCCAAGGTATTATCAAGCGGCTGGGGTCGCTATTGGATGGAGCAGTCGATGGAGAGAAGCCAATCCAACCACTGCATTCCTCATTCCGCGATTTTTTGCTCAACGAGGCTCACAACGAGGTATTTCATATCAAGATTCTACCCTAGCATTCTCTCTTCCTTGGACGAGCTGCGGTCGACTGGATGAAGCAGATGCTCAGGTTTTGTTGAAGCCATACTCGATAGAGTGTTAGCCGAGAGAATCACATACTGGATGGTAAGAGTGTTGAGGCTGGCTGTTCTCGTTGATGTGAGTGGTTCGAGTTCAAGAGATCTATTCAAAGTCCGACGTAAGGTCGGCATGTAATGTACATGTGTCATGTGACTACAGTATGAGAGGATAGAAATTCAACACTCCCCCATGTTTTGTAGTGGGTAGAGTGGAATAAACATAGAAGTAATAAATTGATACATTATTGAGGTTCATTGTAAAAGACTAGTCCTATTTGTGATATAAACTCTTGAAACTTTACTCTACCAAGGTTTTTTGTAAGCAAATCAGCTGGGTTTTTCAAGCCTTCTATAAAAAATAGCTCTAATAGATCTTCACAAATAAAATCATGTATGCCATGCCATTGTAAGGAGATATGTTTACTTCAAGCTTCAGTTATAGGATTAGATCCTATAAATATAGAACCTTGGTTGTCACCACAGAGTGGAATGGGTTTTAATGAATACCCAAGTTCAGTTAAGAGATTATGTATCCAAACTAACTGTTTGCTACAATCAGACAAAGAAATGTATTCAGCTTCTGTGGAAGAGAAGGCAACATGTTCTTGCTGTTTGGAATGCCAAGAGAAGGCACCATTAGCTAGATAAATAAACCATCCTGTTTGAGAGCATCTAGTATTGGGATCTGAACCCCAATCTGAGTTGGCATAGCCAATAATTCCTGATTTTGAGTCACCATTGAATTTAAGTGAGTAATATTGAGTGCCATTAAGGTATCAACATATATGCATTGCTTTATCAAGGTATTCCTTCATAGGATTGGCAGACTGCTTTGCTAATGCAGTAACCACATAACTAATGTCAGATCTAGTGCCAAGCATGAGATATAGGAGAGATCCAATCACCATTTGGAAATGGAATCACAGATCTGGATCCACCATGTCTTTATTTGAGATGGGATAATATCCTTGAGGTAGAGGAGTTGGAGTTGTCCTAGCATTCATCATCCCACAGGGTTCTAAGACTTTTATAAGGTAATTGCACTAATCTATGAGGATTGTGTGGCCTTGTCTTTTGATATGCATGTATAGGAATTTGGTAACTGGACCTAAATCTCTACATTCCCACTTTTTCATGAATTTACCTTTTATCTCTTTAAATATAGACTAGGATGGTCCACAGAATAAGGCATCATCTACATAGATAATAGCAACTATGATGGAAGTGTTTTTCTTCCAGTAAAGGAAGAGACCTGCATCTGATTTAAGGTGTTCAAATTTGAGTTCTTTCATGGACTTATTTAAAGTCTCCCACCAGGCAAGTCCAGCCTATTTTAAGCCATATAAGGCATGCTTTAAGTGGAGCACTTTGTGCTCTTGCCCTGGGACTCTAAAGCCTTGGGATTGGTGCATGAATATCTCTTCTTTGAGTTGACCATATAGATAGGCACTCCTCACATTAAGTGCTTCAATATACCAATTTTCCAGTGTGGCAAGGGAAAACATGAGTCATACTGTCTCAAACTGGACCCCTGAAGAGTATATTTGATCAAAGTCAATACCTTTGACTTGAGAAAAACCTTTTGCAACAAGATGGGCTCATTTACAACCATTGGATTTAATGTCAAAGATTCATTGATTATCAATGACTTTTTGTCCTTTAGAAGGGTCAACAAGTTCAAAGACTTGTTGCTCACAAAGAATATCTAGCTTGTGTTGACATGTGGCTTCCCATTCCTTTTGTTCAGCTGATGGTAGGGTGGATATGTCTTTGTATGTCCACTTGCAGTGTGGTTTGGATGCTGCAGCATCTAACTGAAGGGGTGGTATCACTTTGGACATCAAGTATGCAAAGAAATCAGCTCCCCCTTTCCTAGTCAAGTGCTTGACATCATCCTCTGAGTCAGTCAGAGGGGTCAGAGGCAAAGGAGGGGAACCTGGCAATAAAGAAGAGTGGGGTGACTGGGAAAGTTCATCTGACATAGATGGCGCAGGATATGATGATGGTCCTGGCTCTCCAATAATGTTGTGCCACCATGAAGGATTTCTTATGTCCTTTCTGCTGGATAGAATGTTGGTTATCACCATATATATTATCTGGGTGTCATAGAACTTGTTGTTTTTGGCCCAATGTCCAAAAAGGAGCAAGAGGAATAGGAGGTGGTAGTTCTGGACATGTTTTCCACAGTGTGGTAGGTGATGCAGGTCCAGGACAGGGAAAATGCATGTAGGAACATGAGACTGGAGGAGTGGGAGATTGCGAGGGAGGAACATGATGTGGATGGGGATAGTCATCTTCAATAGGAGGTGGAGCAGCTAATGGCCTAGATGGCTTATACTGTTGTTGTGATTTAGGAACACTTTTCCCCTTTGATTTGCAGTAAGAGAATGTATCTTTCTCAAACATAGCATGAGATGAGATAAAAAGGGTGTTTGTGGAATGCATGAAAAGATTGGATGATGGGTTTGTAAATGCAATGCCAGGTAGGTCATTAGCTTGGCTTTCACAGCAAGCTTATCTTGATGGACATCTTCTGGTAGGAAGACATATGCTGCACAACTGAAAACTTTCAGATGTGATATATCAGGGACAGATCCTATTAGTTGTTCAAAAGGGGTTCTCCCCCTGAGTCTAGCCATAGAGGTCCTATTATAGATATGGCAGGCATGCATAAATGAAAATTCCCACCAACTGTCAGGAAAACAGACATCTAGTCTTATAGTCTATGACTTATTGCCTAGGATGCACATTAGGCATTCTACCCTTCCATTCTGTTGAGGAGTATAAGAAGCAGACTAGTGAGTCACAATCCCTTTTTTCTTTAGCAGATCAAGGAATGATTGTGATTTGTATTCACCTCCAGCATTGGATAACCATGCTTTTACTTTGGAAGAGTATTGGGTCTCAACCATTTGAAAAAATTGGCAAGTGGCTGCTAAGGCACCAGATTTTTGGTGCAAAGGCACTACCCAAGCATGGGAAGTAAAGTTGTCAAGGAAAGTAATGTTGTATTTATACTTTCTATATGATTTGATGGAAAATGATTTTAAATCAGAATGAATTAAATCAAATGGCTTAAAAGCACGCAATTCATTCAAGGGGAAGTGCCTGTTAGGCATTTTGCCTTTGAGATATCCAGGGCATACTGGATCTTCTGAGGATATCTCAACATCAGGAAAGCCTTGTGTATGCTTCTTAGCCCAACAAAGTATGTCTTTAGAAGGGTGTCCAAATTATTTGTGGAGGATATCATATGTCACAGTTCAAGTAAGATGGGCAGATGGTTCTTTGTTTAAAGCAATGCCTTTTAATGTATACATACATTTCCCTGCATGTTCTGGAGTAAATGGTGCTAGTACTCTGTTGTCTCCATATAGGAGGTTAATGACAATGGCATCACCTTTAACTTTAGCACCATGGTTCAGTAACTGTTCCATTGATACAAGTTAAACATGTGAGTTTGGAATATGGACAACATTGTATAGGCCAAGAATGTAAATCTTTCGGTTATGATCTTGTTATGGCAGTAGTACATGACCAATTCCTTCTACATAGATGATGGTACTCACTGTAGAGACTGGAATTCTCTTCTCTTTTGATAAGGATTTATAGGCAACAAAATCTAATTGCCAAGGAGTGAAGTGCATAGATGCATCACTATCTAAGATCCATATGTTTTCTGATTCATCTTGCCCACATAAGCACAGTTTACCCTTATAATGTTCACAATCAAAGTGAAGAGCACATATATTGTAGTGTTCTGTGTGATATATTATACAATACCAACTACATACAAGATCAGCTGTGGGAGCAATCATTGATGAGTGGTGATAAAGGTAATATGCAGGGTAGATTACTGACCTTGCCATTTTCACCTCAGACCCAAGGGAAACAGCATCTTCCTCAACATAGTAGTTAGAGGGGCCTGGTTCTCCTACTTCAGGGAGGGGATCAGTGAGGTGACAGGGCAAATTGCCCAAACAATCTGGATCTATGGTATATGTGTAAGAATTATAAAAATTGTCCATATCCTCCAAGTCCCATGCATCAGCAGGTGGCAGCATCATATGCTGTTTCCCAGCATGACACATAGCACACTTACACTTTTTTGCAGAAGGAGGGGCAAGTGGAGTCTCTGAAGATATTGCCTCAATAGAGGCAGCAGGAGAAGGAGGAGCAGGCATTGGAGTGATATCTAGCCAGTGCTGACCAATATGATCAAATTGTTTTACTATTTCATATCTAGAAAAGTCATTTAATTGATTTATCAGGGATATAGAATCCTTGATTCTTATATCAGCTAGTGGACTTTCAACCCCTTGGTAGAGGGATGGTGGAAGATTAGAAAGGAGATGGGAGTCAATGATGGAAGGAGTATCAATGATGGTGGTAAATGAGGCCATAACAGTCTCATTGGCATTTGCCTTTCCCTTGCCTTTGCCATAGTGCCCTTTTTTCTTCTGCTTCCCCTCATCCATAGGTGCTGCTATATCTACTGCTAAGCCTTGCGGCTTGGGCGGGAGTGAATGCTACATTTGGCCTTGGCCTTGTGGCTTTGGTTGCTGCTGCTGCTGGAATGAGGGGGTCTGACCTTTCAATTTAACTGCAAAGATCTTATTATCATTGGTAGGGGTTTTACTCTTTTTTAAGGTGCACTGGTCCCAGTTAAGGGCTGTGGCTTCCTTTATATGGGCAAGGGATGGTTCTACAATGGTACCAGATTCATCTTTCTCCTGAATCAACATCTGTGTAAATACAGATATACTCAAGGGGAGCTTGGCTAATGCCAGCATTCCCTGGACCTTAGGGTCAAATGAGTACTTTATATACTCCAAATGCATGATGAGATTTTTCATCTTATTGAATGTAGGAGTGGGATGCAAGGCCTCAAGGGCCTGTAGCTCTACCAACTCTTTAAACACAGCATATGCCTAGGCAACCCCAGTCATCTTATTGTCAGTAGCAAGGGTAGTGAGGAGGTTTGATGTGGTGAGACATGCTGCATAGTGAATACAGAGGGTGGATGAAAGGTGAAGGTTAATTTGGCCAATGATGATATCTTGGATATGATAGTAGGAGATGTAGTAGTTTCACTCTTCAGCAAAGGTGGTGGCATCTGGACAGTCAGGCTTGGGGACATCTGTCATCCAGAGGCAGCCTGTGGATTGAAGAAGGGCCTTAATGAAAGGCCACCAGATATTGTAGCCTGTCCCATTGAAGATGGGAATTTTTAAGCCAGAGTTGTTATTGTTGGAGGACATGATAAAAATGATATATCTGCAGAGCAATAGTGTTAGCATGCTTAGCAGAAGTAGGACAAACCTGCATGGATTCCCTTTATTCAGGTAGCAAACAGCAAATGTGAGACTAGCTCTAACATTGCATTCTGCTATCTTTTCAATAGAGATATCCTGCTGTACAGGGGTGTAACAGCCAGGGGAGCACTTATCCAGTAGGCAACTGAAGGTGCAAGCATTTTCATGCTGCACTCAACATGTGCTACTGGAGCTCATAACCTGTTGAAGCCATACTTGATAGAGTGTTAGCCAAAAGGATCACATACCAGATGGTAAGAGTGCTAAGGCTGGCTGTTCTTGTTGATGTGAGTGATTCAAGTTCAAGAGATCTATTCAAAGTTCAACATAAGGTTAGCATGTAATGTACATGTATCATGTGACTACAGTATGAAAGGATAGAAATTCAACAGGTTTAACATCTGTGACCTTAAGAACTCTCGAATCCACAATAGTGTAGTCCAGGATATTATAGACCATGTGAAAGAGGCTATCCCTCCCCACCTTGCATACTTGTGCTGTCATTGGATGCACCACTTGCAACATGCTAATCATACTTGAGCCCTGTTAGTAGAAATGACCACCTTTTTAAAGGATTATCTTCCCTACTGGCTTGAAGTTATCAGCCTCCTCTCACTCTTGTCACTGCACTCATCTATCTTATCTGCCCAATTGGCTTGCAAACACCTTGGAGAGTGGGCCAAGATAAGTAGAGTTTCTAATGATGGGTTGCAAGTACTAAATAGGACATCTCTAGGGTCATGAGGTTGCTACCCTTGCATTAGAGGCATTTCAATTCATTGAAGAATTTGATCCTGTCCTAAGAGAATCTATATCCCACCTATACCTATCTGCTATGCCCTAGACTCCAACCAAGTCACCTCTTTGCCAACTTTAGACTGAGCATCTACAAAAGCATGTTTTAGTCAACTTAGGGCATCAAAGGAATTGGCCTTTTTTAGCCCATATCATGTCTCAGACTCCAACCAGGTTCTCTTTCTGTCTACCTTGGGTTACATGGCTGAAATAGCATCTCTTATTCAACTCAGGAAATTCAGACAATTGGTCTTCTTCAGTCCATACCTTGCATGGGCACATTAGAGATACTCCTTCTGTTGCCTATTCACCTAATGGATTACATATTGCCTTTGGCTCTTGGGACATGTCTATTAGGGTTTGAAATGCAGTCACTGGTCAGCTTGTGGCAGGTCCATTCCAGGGACATACTCATAATGTTACCTCTATTGCCTATTCATCTGATGGCATATATATTGCCTCTGGCTCAGAGGACAATACCATTAGAGTTTGGCATGCAACCATTGGTCAGCCTATAACAAGCCCATTCCAGAGGCACACTAGTTGGGTCATCTCTATTGCCTATTCACCTGATGGGTTATATATCATCTCTGACTCAAAGGACAGGACCATTAGAGTATGGAGTGCAACAACTGGTCAGCATGTGGCAGGTCCATTCTAGGGACACACTGATTGGATTAACTCTTTTACCTATTCACCTAAGGGCACACATATTGTCTCTGGCTCTTGGGACAAGATTATTAGGGTTTGGAATGTAACCACTGGTCAGCTTGTGGTAGCATTCCAGGGGCATACTGACTTTGTCATCTCTATTGCCTATTTACCTGATGGCATACATATTGCCTCTGGCTTACATGACAACACCATTAAGGTTTGGAATGCAATCACTGGTCAGCTTGTGGCAGACCCATTCCAGGGGCATATCCATTATGTCAAATCTATTGCCTATTCATCTAATGGATTACATATTGCCTCTAGCTCAGATGACAAAACCATCAGGCTTTGAGATGCATTTACTGGCCAGTGTATTGTAGGCCCACTACAAGTACACACTAATGGTGTCAAGTCCCTTGCTTATTCACCCAATGGAATCTATATTGTCAGCTCTGATAACTATGCCATTAGAGTATTTAGGATTCAAGATCTGCTTTTCTTTGGTGATTTATATAAAGTAGGTGATTGGATTCAATCATCTAATGGCTTTTGCTTTTCTTGGATAGCTCCTTGGCACACAGATATCTTCCTTCCTCCTTGTCAATCCTTGTTCATACAATCTAGCAGCTCTTATCCTATAAACATTGATAGGTCTTTGTTTGGAGAGTCTTGGATATCTTGTTGGAAGTGATTTCTTATTTCATTAACATGCCTTACTCTACCCCTCTTTACTCACAATGAGCTATGCATGTCTACTTTGGAAGTGTACTTTGTCTATCTGACTTGTTCAATACATTTACTAGTGGAATCTCTTTAGATATGCTCACAAGCAACATCAATTTTCCTGAGTCAATGCCATTGTGGTAGTTTGTAATTTATGAAGGATGAAATCTACGGTAGGTGAAATACAAGGACTTTTTTCATGGCAGGAAAAGACAGCTCCTTGATGTCCATATCCCATCACCTGGCTTTTAGATTTATTCAATGATGCCAGTATGGCTGCCTTTTTTTGTGAAGATGTGGGCAGCTTGTGATTAGAATGTTGGGCAAGGTGCAGGTCCATATGAGAAAATATGAGAGGGGTAATTAAGAGTCAACCAAGACAGCCATCAATATCCCTTATATAAATATGCACCACTATATATCACCAGATCTGAGAGCAATTTAGCAAGGCTGTCTTTGCATTTGTTCCTGGGCTTGTAGGGACAGATTTTCACCTGAGTGATCATCACAAAGGGCTAAGTAATAATGCCCATGAAAATATGTCAATTAAATAAATTGTCATATTTATTCTTTCTCTTTTCATTATTGTGGTCTTGTATCCATTCCTTAGCCTTTGTCTATTTGCCAAAGTATGCCCAACATAATGCTCTCTGAGATTACATAGGATACACTTGTTAAGTCCAGTTCCTCCAGACTTAAGTCCAACTGGAGAAGAAAAGGCCACAGGAAGGTAAGTGTAGAGGTGGATGAGGTCCAATAGAGGATAACAGAGCAGAAGTATGTAGGGGTGAGGACTTGGTACAGGACATATGTGTCACATCCTTGCAGAGATCCTGTCCTCTTATTTCAGAGAGGCAAAGGGATAAGAGAGAGGCAGAGATCAGATATGTAAGAATGAGGATAAGACCAAGTTGATATTCATACTGAGGAATACTACAGGAGATATAGGAGTTTATATACAGACAAAGATAGATATGATATACAAAATAAAAATGGAGGGATCATGTGGAACAAAGGATACAAGAATCTACTAAAGGGTGAAAAGGGTTAAGAAGGAACAGAGATCCTAAGGAGTACTGTAAAACATAAGCAAGAATGGATAAGGATTGAAAGAGTATAAAAGAAATAAGACTGGACACTAGTCCAAGTGGCCAAGTGGCTGGTCCAATGTGGAGATAACTCTGAAGCAAGTCTGGTGTGAGGACAAAGGACAAAAAGGGTCTGAGGGCAGAGAAGGGCAGAGGGGGCAGGAGAAGGTCAGAGGATGGGATATGACAACACTCTGATCAATGTACATGAACCACAGAAATTTGTGAAACAAAGGAGAACATAAGATGAGTTATCTGCAGTAGGTACAAGAAAGGAAAAAGAGCATCATACTTAATGGATGGCAAGGGTGCTAGGAATTGGGGAGGTTCTATTATATAAAGAGTAGTCAAAGAAGAGAGAACATAACATCATCATCATACACCATCACCTCATAGGTAGCTTGGGTGGTCCCCTTCTCAGATGTGATGGGAATAGAGGTAATGAACAGAGTTGCACAACGAAGGAAGACTGTAACACTATCAAATCCTCTGTTTCAAGTGGCCTACATTGGAACACCCACTCATAGTCCCTTCATCAGACCTTCCTGGTTCTATTCCTTTCTACCCCGACTGGATAGGCCAGAGGACCACAAGCTCCTGCAACGTTTCTATTGTGCCATGCAAGTTGTGTCGATGAGTCCATCATGTCTAACAGAAATGAAAAAAAAAGATGGGGGCGAATACATAATACAGAAAGAGAACGACGCCGCGAGCGTGCGCTCACCCATCCTGCGCGAGCTTCTCCGACGACGCGTCCCTTGCCTCGGGATACAACTCGTGCGCGGCCTGGTCCGCCAGCGCCTCCTCGTGGCCCAACGGCCCCTTTGGCTTTTTCCCGGCCAGAATGCCGGTCCCATCTGCCGCCGGCCCTGCAAACTCCCCAACGCTCTGCGTGCTCTCCAGGACGCTCTCGGACGCTGCAAGCGTACCGCTCGGCACCTCCGCCGCGCTCACCACGCTCACTACCCGCTCGGCATCCCCCTCGGACAACGCCGCATCTGCATGGTCTAGTTCGATCCTTGCCATGCTCTTCCTCGACTCCCGGTCGTCTTTTGCGAACACGTCCTTGCCGGGTTCTGCGACGATCCCAGAAGGAATGGCCGTGGTAACTTCCACAACGACGGATGGTTCAGCGTCGTCGACGATCATTGCGCCACGTCCATCGGGCTCGCCGCCAACAGTGGCCATAGGGGTTATCTTAGTCTGCACCGCCGGGGCCCCATACACCGAATACTAGGCAAGGCATTCAACGTCGATTTCAACACATCATCAAACCAAACACGCACATCATCGAAGAATTCATTGCTTGAGGGAGTGATAATCAGTTTAACCGAGAGAGACAGCATGAGAGGAGTCTTACCAGGCAAAGTCCCATGTCTTTAGCCATTGGGCGTTCGTACACTGCTTCTTCGTCCACTGGTTTCCATATGCCAACGGGCTAAATTTGAAAAAGTTCCATACCGCGATGATGGCGAGTACGGCCGCGATTTGGAACCGTATCTTGGGTTTCAACGTCGACGTCGCAAAGTCGAATACGGCACAGGACATGAGGACCGCAAAATAGAGCGCGGGAAAGTAGTGATGCAGAAACAGCTGACGGCTCATGAGGAAGAATGGGAAGTAATGGAAGAAGTAGCCGGTGAACAGGAAGCCACACAGCGAATCGTACTTGACCACCTTGGCTAGATGTTTGACCTGTCAATGACGACCGTTCGCAAAAGTTGCATGGTACGTACTGTTCTCAAAGTCCTTGTACCCCCGCTTTGCACGTAGAATAAGGAATCCTCGGACTAGCAGATAAGCAACGACTGAGGCAGTGCTTGACCACCAAACGAACGGGTTGCCAATCAGATATATCTGGCGGTGGTCTTTCACCCAGAAATTCTGCGACAGAGTGAGCTACCCGACCTAAACCAACGAAAGAATCAATGCAACTTACGATGCCACGGAGAAGGCGAGGCCAACTCAACGGACGAGAGTCGTACGCATGTCTGTCCGTCAGTCCGGCGTTGGTTGTCCACATCACTTGTTGTAGCTCCCAAAACTTGGCCAAGAACCCTGGAATCTTGTAGTTCACCCTCTCCGCATCGGCGGGCGCTGTGCAGTATCACCGCAGTCAACACCTCGCCCATTTTCAGGAACGCAAAAAGAACGCACACTGTGGATGTCTGGCGGCAGTCTCGACGTACCACAGCGAATTCGCCTTGACCGCGTTTTTGTTGCAAGTCACTTCCTGTTGCTCGAAACCCCACTCCGGCAGCTTGACCTTGTGGGAAAAAAGATAACACCCCGTGTTCAAGTGTCTCAACCGGAAGTGCGTTCGCAGCGTCCGCAAACGTTTGCTCGACTCCTTGTCGCTACTGGAGCCGTGATCGATCACCACCACCCAGTCGTCGTTTATATCGCCCGCGAACCCAACCATGCCGTATCCGGATACTTCGTTCTGGAAGTCTACATCAGAGACGGGCGGGCGGACGTCGTGCGAGTGAAGGGATTTGTCAGTGGCAATGTGCCGTAGCTTGATGCGAGAACCATCCTTGATATACTCGATCGGTCGCGTCATGTAGTCGTATTGAGGGTAGTCATCGGTCGTAGCGTTCAGGATACGCCAGATATTATTCTCGTCACGGTGTGGGTAGAGAGTGATCTGTTGCTCTGGATGGAATATCAATCTAGATAGTATATAGCAGCTGAGAGTCACGTACGTCCACTCCCGGCAGGATAATTGTGGGTATGCGAATGGAGGTAGCCACCCTGGGTGTTCACGTGACGGATGGTCACCTCGGAACCAAGAGCGACGTCTGAGGGTGATGTCAGTTAGGCCAACCTCTAACAAACAGACCCATTCGTCGCACCCGCAAAAGTGTCAGGCATGCCTTTCCCCAACGTCTGTCGAAACTCGGAACTCATAAAGGCATCACCCTCACCCGAACTTCCGAGGATCAAGAAGTGCAGCTCGAACATGGTCATGTAGAACAGGATAGGGATTGCGATGAGGCACAACGCTCTCGCAAGAAAGTGTCTTATCCACGTGCGAGGCCGCACACGCAGGTCACCAAGGAGTAACCAGAGCTGCAAGATGGTGCACACCCCGACGGTGGCGACGGTGAACAAGCCAACCCATTTGCAGGACAGGACCGCACCGAGTGAAAGACCAGTCAGAACGAGCCACATCCACCATTGTTCGGTGAAGGGCTCCTTCTTGTCTTCGTTCGAAAATCCAACGAACAAAAATGTCGTCAGAGCGGTGAAGAATACCAACGGTGAGTCCAAGAGGATGTGTCGCGATTGGGTGACGAGGCCATTTTCAAACGTTAAAAAGAGGGCGGCTAGCAGGGCGGAGAAGGCTTTGCAATCGAGCGCGCGTAATGTGAGGTAGGCGATTGGAATGGTGGCGACGCCGAGCGTAGCAGGAAGCATACGCATGGCGACGTACGGCGTGTCTACAAACGTCCTACGGGATAAGGTCAAGGGTCAGGTACCTGGGCACGTCCAGCGTCACCCACTTTCCGATATCTTTGAAGTCGAAATCCCCGTTGAATCCGGAAAGGAATGCGGCAGCCGTGATCAACAACTTTGCTAATGGTGGGTGGACGTCTACGAAATAGCGCGTCTTGATGTAGCGCGCTGCAAATTTACCAAAATGAACCTCGTCAAACCTACACAGAGACGTGAGCCAAGGGATAAAAGCCAAGTTTGGGACGCACACGACGCTATCCGGTTTTGAAATACGAAAGAGGCGGACAAAAGTCGCGACTATGAGGATGACGACGAGGAGCTTCCACTCTCCAGATGTTACTTTAAGCCCGCCGGGAGGGTGCAACCTTCGAGATGGACCGTAACCTTTTGCGGCTGCTTCGCGTCGCTCGTCCGCATCCAGGTTGTCTTTTCGTGAAGGGATTGGGGGGTATTTGTGTGTTGAAGGAATGGCGTGTAGAAGACCAGGGGGTGGTGAAGCTGGTCTCCTCGCCCGTACGCTGGCAGACATGGCGAGCGGGCTAAGAAGTGGTGTTTGGACAATACCGGACTGTACAAAACTATGGGAGTACTACTGGAACGTTTAACGAGACCAGGGGCCATACATCAGTGCGCGCAACAACCGACAGAATATTATGCTCACCGAGAAAGTAGTGAATACCTGTCCACCGTGTATCCAATAGAATGTGAATGAGCGGCAGGTGGGTCGTATGGCCAGGTAATGAGTCCAACTAACTTGGCAAGTGTGGTTGCTGCGCTTGTTTGGCCGTGTTACATTTACACGTCACACTCCCCTGTCCCCAACACCGATGTCTGCAACACCTTGCAGATTCTTTTCACTTGTGAACCCAGTGCAGGTATTTCACCTTGTTCACAGAAACAGAATGGGTGCCATTGTGGTGATTCTGTACCAAGTTCCAATGGTCTTGTCATGAGAAAGACAAGGCCAGTGGGACTTGGGACGAGCCTTTTCTGTGGTATGTTCCCTGTTCATATTGTTTCTCCAGATGATGCCATCAGATCATGGAATTGTGCTCACTCTGATTGGTATACAAGAGTGGCAATGAGTGGAACTGCCTCTCATTGCTGCTATCATGCACTGATGAGTGTCTACTGAGCCAATATGGGTCCATCAGATAGACATGCAACTGAGATGAGACTTCATTTCATGGGTATGTATTGGTCTGCAACAACTACACTCATTGTATACACTACATGCTTTGTGATGTGAATAATGATCTGGACATGTGCACTAGCCCAGTTTTTTCTTCTGTGGGTTATGGTGTAGATGGACATTAGGGGGTCGCCGCAGCGCCTGGTCGATTACCACGATGACCTTGTCCCGGTACATCGTTGTCTCTTCGACACCGGCCCAATCATGGGTAACATGGGGATTCTCGTGAGAAACGGGCGGGCCTCGTGGACTTGGAACTTGTCCCGCTGAAACCGAGCTCGCCAAAGGAGCGGTCCAGGAGTAAGTATTTGGTGCTTTCCAACGCCCAGTTACCCGCTCACGGCGACTGTCGTACAAGTGTCCATACAAATCGACCGCGTCCACACGCTCGCCGCAACCAGACCCCTCCAACAGTCATTTCTCCACGCCCGTCCCCACGGTGTCAAGCCTCCTTCGCCAGAGAACCAGCCGCACGACGACCGCCAGTCCCAGCTGGAGCAAGCACTCAAACGCTCCGTCACCCTCGTCATTTGGTACAGGGTACATCGCCCGTGCGATACATCTCTCTCTCCTGCTGACTATCTCTCACACACAGTCCAACTGCGATCCCATACGACTCACGCATGAAATATCTACCTTTCCCCTCTTTTCGCTCTCGCACTACCCGTCGGTCGTGTCCGACCTCGAGCTGACACCCACCTCGTACGTTGACACTTATAACGGTGCGACCGGCCACTGGGAGCAACACTTGATCACCACCGTCCGCACGATCGAGTCCGAGCAGCGTCTCTTGTATAAACTTCGAAAGAGCCTCCTCGCAGGCCTCGTCGACGAGGAATGCACGGGTCTCGTAGAGGAACTCACTTTGCAAGTCAAGAAGAAACAGTTGTCTACCGCAGCTCTACACTCCCCATCCTCTCCCACGTCCGTCGCGCAGCTCAAGCGTCCTCTTGCAGACAGTGCCGAGGTGCCCTCTGCTAAAAGGTTCTACTTTCCCGAAAGCTATCCTGCCCACGTCTACATCCCACCTTCGATGAGCTACATGCTCCCCACTCAGACGATACCCTATGCCCCTCCCCTCGCAAGTCCCCCGGTAAACACCCCCCCACAAGCCCGAAACGGGGCTGAGCCGGGCGAGATGGTGACTCCAGTCAGCGGCCCGTTCCATGGGCCAACCATGAGCCTGCAGTCGCCCATCATGCCCCCCACACCACTCTACAGTCCCAACACGCCTAACACTGCCACACGCACCTCCTTTCCCCAGCACCCCCACCCACCCCTCAAACGCTGGCCGAACGACTACACCGTGTCCGAGATCGCGGCCGGTTTCCGCGCGATGGATGCCATGGTAGCGCAGTCTCCCACTGCAACTCAAAGGGCCGCGTTCGAGCGCGTGTTCGGGTGTCGTTATGTGAAGAGCACGGTGTGTCGACATCGCGGCGTGTACCGCAAGGCGGATCCGAGCGTGAGGAGCTTGTTTGAAGCGATGGGCAACGACGAGCGCGCAGTGTGGGGTGAGTTCGTGAGGCGGGTGGAGGGACGGCCGGGGGTGGGGGGCAAGGGCAGCGGGTCGGGTGACGAAAAAGGGCTGCAAGACGAGACGTCGGTCGGCGCGGGCCAGCCGGGACAGGGCTCTCAGAGTTCGGGCATGGGGCAAGATCAGCAAGGCCAGACGGGCTCCGACGGGATGATTGGCCCGATGGGGCACTTGACGATACAGTCTGGTAAGTGAAGCGGTGCCAACGCGTCACGTCGCGGTCGATTGAGCGTGGGGTTCTGATTGCGTCAAGGACTGCAACGGTGCGTCGTTTGCGCGAGCGTGATGGACAGTGGGTGCTGACGCCGTGCAGGAACATCTGACCCTGGTCTCGTCGATTCTGGTGCCGGTCTGCCAGACGCGTCGGCCTGCGACCTCATTTATTCGTGGCCTCTTTCTCCGATAATTTATATTCTCGTTGCATCGCGTCGCGGATGACTTTTTTTTTCTTCCTTTGTAGTAGTCGACACGAGTAGCACACGTGATGGATGGCTGTAATTTACATACATTTCACCCTCTGACCATGACCGAGTCGAACCGAAGTCGACTGCTGCAAACGCGCCATTTCAAGGACAGCGTGCACGACTATGGCAAGTATTGTTTTGAGTCGGCGTGCGACTCTTTGGGTTTGACGGTTGCCCAGTTTCGTTTTCGCCCTGGATTTGCACATTCATCGACACGTACGTACGAACGACGTCCTTCTCGTGCTCGTCTGATCAGACGCGTCTAGAAAACACTTTCAGCGCCTCAGATACATCAAACAGCTCGGCCTGTCATACTATGTCTTTCCCGGTGCTGTGCACAACCGGTTCGAACATTGCCTCGGTACGTCTTCGGTCCTTTCAGCGCACATGACCACTGGCAGCGCTGACGGAGCGGGATTTGCTCAGGCGTGGGTTACCTCGCCCGACTCATGGCGACCCACCTGAGGGACATGGACCCCTCGCTCGGCATCACGGACCAGCATATCGAGTGCGTCGAGCTGGCCGGGTTGTGCCACGACCTCGGGCACGGTCCATGGTCCCACGTCTGGGACGGCACGTTTATCCCCGCGGCGCTGTACGGTCCCCCGTTCCCTGCTTCGCCCTTGCTGACGTTTTGAAAACGCTCCCCGGCCAGCCCGAACAAGAAATGGCAGCACGAACAAGCGAGTGAGATGATGTTCGACGACATGGTGGAGACGTACCAGCTCGATATCACCCCAGAGGAAGCGACCGTCGTCAAGGCGTTCATCGCGGGGGACAAGCAACGTTGTCCGTCAGTCGCGTTCTTCTCTGTCTCTCTGCGCCCTTGTGCGTGTGTGAATTGCTCACAGGGACGGACAGACTGGGCGAGACGATGCCGTTTCTGTTCGAGATCGTGGCGAACCAGCGGAACGGGCTCGACGTCGACAAGTGAGCGTTTGTCTTGCCATGGGTGGTGTGTGTCTTGTCTGATGTGTGCGCCCCCCCCCCCCCAGATTTGACTATATTCTGAGGGATTGTCATGCCGTCGGCGATAAGGGCAATATTTCTATCACGAGGTGCGTTTTGCGCGCGCATACGGGGTCCATGGACTCATCTCACGTTTCGTATCGTTCCCAGGCTCATTCACTCTGCGCGCGTCGTGGAGGGCAAGATATGCTATGACATCAAGGACGCGAATCAGATCTACGAATTGTTCTATACGCGATTCTCGTTGCACAAGCGTATCTACAATCACAAGACCAGTACGTCTTTCGAATGGTGTTGTCATTGGGTGCGCTCAACAAAAGCGGGGACATAGCGAGAGCGATCGAGTACATGGTCATCGATGCGGTCCTCGAGGCAGAGTCGTATCTCAAGATTGCAGACCTGGTCGAGAATCCAAAGCGTTATGTCTATCTCACTGATAACCTCTTGAATCAGATCGAAGAGTCGACGGCAGAGGTGAGCCTTTGGTTCGCTTGTTCCGTGTGTCCGTCATCTCGCTGTGTACACAGGAACTCGAAACTGCCCGGGCCATCATTGAACGCATCCGCGTACGGGATCTTTACAAAGTCGTCGACTACAAGGTCTTTCCTCATGCAGACAAGGACATGGTCAAGGCGAGCGTGACGGCCGAAGAGATTGTCAGGGTCGCGACATCGGGCGTGTTGACGGGCGTGGACGAGGAGTTGGTTGCGCAACTGAGACCGAGTCACATCGCTGTGATGTGTTCGATGCTGCACTATGGCAAGGGGGCGCGGAATCCGCTGGATGAGGTGACGTTTTATTCCAAGAAGAAACCTGACGGTGTGTCGCGTCCATGTTTTCGACCGTGCCTTGACGCGCGCGCTGCACAGAATGCGCTACGGCGGATTACAGCGATATATCGCTCTTGATGCCGTCGTCGTTTGCAGAAGTCTGGTTGCGAGTCTATACCAAGGACGGGACGTTTCACGGGCTGATCCAAGCGGCGTATCGCCATATCTTGAAGAACCTCGTTTCTGCCGAGTCTCAAGGCGTGCCCTCGCCCGCTGCCCCGATGCAGGAGGAGCAAGAGGAGGAGGAGGAGGAGGAAGGATTCGACCCGGCTGTGTTGGGTGATCCGGCGACGGGGGGTGGCGACCTGGATCTGCACCCGATCACGGTGTGGCGGCCAGGGATGCCGAGCCTCGGCGATGCTCCGTCCACGCCACGTACGTTGGGGCGTCATGTGAGTACGAGCTCGGTCGGGTCGGGGTCGGGTCTGGGATTGGGATTGAAGCCTGGTGGTGGTGGTGGTGGTGGTGGCAGTTCGCGGACGATGGGCCGAACGTCGAGTTATTCGGAGAACCAGTTCACGGCGGTGGCGCCCAACTTTCGGGGTGAGTCGCCGTCGCGCAAGCCTAGGAGCAAGCGGGGACGGGATGCGAGCGATAGTGCGGACGGAGGGCGGCCGAGGAAGAGTGCGAGGATATCTGACAACGGTGCGGGTGGCTCCTGAGCCTCGTCTGCATTTTCCGTCTTTTCCTGCTACCGCCTTCTTTGAATCGTTCCGTCTGTTGCATTCTGTTACATGGTATCAGCTACACGTTTTCTACACGCTCATCTTCATGGATATCGTCGGGTGTGGATCATAGCCCTCTACTCTAATGTCATCGTACTCAAAGTTGTCAATATGATCGATCTCTCGTGCAAAACGGATCGTCGGGAACGGTCTGGGCGCGCGTTTGAGCTGAGTCTGGAGAGGGACGATGTGGTCCTTGTAGACATGGGCGTCCCCGAGCTGGATGATGAGTTCGCGTGGTTCGGTGTGGGTCACGTGTGCGATCATGTGGGTGAGGAGGGCGTAGGAGGCGATATTGAAAGGAATGCCGAGACCAAGGTCGGCGGAGCGCTGGTACATGAGACACGACAGTCCGTTCTTGCCATCCGCCATGTGCACGTAAAACTGGCACATCATATGGCACGGTGGGAGTGCCATCTCCGGGATCGCTGTAGAGCTCGCCTATCAATCGCCTGCAGATTCCCCGGCTCAGACGACGCGAATGCTCACCGGCTGGGTTCCACGCGCTCAGAATGATACGTCGATCTGTGGGATTCTGTCTGATCTTGTCGATGCACTCTTGGAGTTGGTCGACGCCCTGCCCCGCATAATCGGCGTCGCAATCGACGTACGGGGCTCCAAAATGGCGCCATTGGAAGCCGTAGACGGGCCCGAGATCGCCCTCGCGACGGTGTGCCAACCCGCGGGCGTCGAGAAACGCGCGCGAGCCGTTTCCGTCCCAAATTTTGACGCCACGCGCTGACAAGACGTGGGCGTCCGTGTGTCCGCGTATGAACCAGAGGAGTTCTTCGACGATACCTTTGAGGTAGGTGCGTTTGGTGGTGAGGAGGGGAAAGACGCCATCGGTGAGGGTGAATCGGAACGCGGGAGGTGCAAAGACGGCGAGCGTGCCGGTGCCGGTGCGGTCGTTCCGGGATTCGCCCGAGTCGATGACGCGCTGGACGAGGGCGAGGTATTGCTCTTCGTCGTGCGTGGCCATCCGTCTCTCGTATGTCACGTCACTCATTGATTGTCACAGACGCGTCTATGTCACTGTCACTGTCACACCATCACAAGTGTCACTGTCACACTCACACCTCACACTCACCAGACGCGTTTCATGTTGCGTCCTTGGATACGCTTGAGTCACGCGTTAGTCAAACCCGCGCAAGACACGTCCCACAAGGTATTCAGAGCGAGGGTCAACACCCTCCTCTTGGGCGCGGATAGGCTCCTCCTCACCCCGCGCGCCGACACGCTCGAGTCGTATCTCATGTCCAAACTCTCCGACGTCACGTTTGACAACACTTACCGTGCCATCGCCTTCGCGCGTGCGATCCGGTTCTGCTTGGAAAGACATTTGTTCGACGTCGCCCTCGTACTCCATCATCGCATGCGCAAGGAAGGCTTCCTGGCCGTCCACGCCCTCTCTCTACGTCTGACCGCACTCGACCTCGCACGGGGGGCGACAAACTGGACGGTCATTGTTCCCTCGTTCAAAAAACTCTTTGAGAAACATGCGTACGACGTCCCGGCGCTCACCGACCTCGTTCATTACCTGTCCGAGGACAAACGTGCTCCAGGTGCGCTCGTGGACGAGCTTGCACGCGCGTTCGTCTCCATACGCCAGATCAAGCTCAGTGAGTACCCGGATCTCGTCGGTTTGCTTGCCAGCGTCAACATGCGCACCGATCGACTCGACGCCGCCCAAGCGTGGATCAAGCGCTTCGAGGACGCATGTGACGCGCAAGGGGTTCTGCCAGACGTGACCCCGTATTCGCACGTCATCAGCACCCTCAACGACATCGACCCCAGGAACATAGACGCAATCCAGGACGTCCTCCTTCGTATGAAGTCGGCTAGTGCCCCTCCAGATACGACCGTATTCAATGCCCTCATCCGTGCCAACTTTGTTCAGCAACGGTATCAAGAAGGGCTCGGGCTGTACCACGTGCTCATCGAGAAGCGTTCTGACGAGCTCATGCCAAACGATGTCACCTTCAAGTTACTCTTCCGCGCTGCAAACGTACTGAACCATCCCCGCCTCGCTAGGAGATGTAGGCACCCAGAGAATGCCGTTCCACCTCGACAGCTCTTCCATCAGATGCTCGTCTGCCACTTGGAACAGACCAAAGGCCGACTGTCAGAACGCGCGACCGTCGTCTCCGTGTCTGCATGTCATCTAGCACTTCGGACGTTCATGGCGCGCGAGGACTATGCTGCGGCGTTCATCACCATCCGTGCTTTGTCCGCGCTCGGTTTTCAACCCAATCTTCAGACGTATCTCATCGTCTTCGTGAACCTCCTTCATCGCATGAAATACGAGACGAATCTGCCTCGTCCAGAAGGTTCCTACCGTCTGGTTGATTTCCTCACACACCTCCGCCCCAACGAAGATCCAGATCTACATGTCCTCCTAGATCGTATCCGGCACCAACGCCCAGGCTCGTCTGCGATTGGGACTCAAACTATCACCCACCTCTTACGTCTCGTGGCGCATTCGGGGTCCACAGACGACGCTCTACCCGACGTACCTGGCCTCCCCCCCTTCCCACAAGCCCATCTCTCCCGACGGCACACGCAGACACCGACCATCGCGATGCTCACCGGCGCCGAGGTCCTCCCTTCCGACCAGCGTTTGTTCTTTTCACCCATTCCTCTAGCGCGCATCGTGCACCATGCGCTCTTGGGCGAGCTATTCCGCAAAGCGGTGCATCGGGATGCGGACTGGGATTGGAAAGGCGCGGTAAGGCCGATCATCGAAGAGACCGAGCGGGAGATGATCCCTAGAGGTATCGCTGTCGCGCAGGCATCAGCGGCGCTGGAGAGGAGGTCAGGAGGTCGATCAGACGTGTTGCCGTTTGCGGCGGCGAGGATGAGGCGTCGAAGGCGGAGCGCGCGTGGTGGACGGGAGATTGCGTTTGATTTCGAGACGCGCTCGTAGGTGCATGTCCCGACGCTCGCTTTGTACTTGTATCCCCCCCCCAAGTCCGCTACAGGCTCGATGGAAACGTTCACGCGACTCATGCCTCCGAAACCCCCACAACTTCCAAACCGAGATTGCCATTGTGAATTTGAAAAGGGGGGGTACGGAGTGATATGTATGCCCCATGAGACTTTGGTCGCGACCAGACCACCTCTCTGTACTCCGTTCCAGTCACTCGCCGTCGTCGTCGTCGTCGAACTCTGGTTGTTCCCGCCGGCGGCCAACGGTCCTGGCCACTCCGTTCTACGGAGGTCGGGGTGTCGGTTACTGTAATAATCCATCATCGCTCAATCTGACACAGACGGCGCATATCGTCCGTCGACGTTGTTGTCCGGGTCGGAGGTGCAGGCGATATGTATGACGATCGATGATCGATGATCGACACCGTGGCTCGTGCGGCGTCGAGCCGTCCACGCAGTTGCCGAGCGCTAGCCGATGTCACCCTCATAGCCGATTACCGGCGCGGTTCGTTCGCGTCGAGACCCATCCCTTCGCAATCCACTACGCACTGTCTTTCCAGATGAGCTAGGTTGAGAAGGGTATATATATATAAGTAAAGAGGAAGAACGAAAGCTACCGTGCTGTCGTCGGCAGCACGTCAGCACGGGCCTCCCTCAAAGACGAAAAGGGGTATCTGGACGACGAACGCCGCCGTTTTATGAGCGGGTCAAGGTCGATCCCTAAAAGAAGCCACCTTTCGCACGACGGATCATCCGTTTCGAGTGTCCGGAGGCGTCTATCGCCTGACCGGCAGCGTCCACGAAGATATCGTCCTGAGCGCCTATGATCCATCACACACACACGCACGCATGAGAAGGGTGCACGTCAAGAAGGGGGAACGCGCGGGAGAGCCCAGACGTACCATCCTTGAAGCCACATTTCGTGTTGTACGCCGGACTCTTGGGGTGCCCGCTCAGATCGTTCCCTTTGACCGCGATGTTGTTCGACTCCGCTTGGTTCCAGATGAGGATCTGCTTCGCGCCCGCCGTACACTGGTCAGGCTCTCCCTCGCACCAGCGAGCCGGTTTCGGCACGCCGATATGCTTGGCGCTCGCCGCATTGGATATGACTTTGCACCGGTAGGGCAGCATGTACATGTTCGGTTGGCCACAGCCGTTGGGAACCTGTGGTACGTGCTCGCTTTTCAATCAGCGGACGAGAAAGGACCGTCTGCTTACCCATCCAAACTGTCGTCCGCCAGAACATCAGTGGTCTCATAAAAAAAAAGAAGAAAGAAAGTGGTTCTCACCACACACGTGCAATCGTCACAAGGTGGCAAGCCTACAGGGACGTCGTAATTGGTGACACGTTTCCAAGGGGTACTGCATAGCAGGTCAGCACGTCCTTCCCAGAAAGGGTGGCAGTGAATAGGGCTGGGAGAACTCACTTGTGTCGCACAGTAAAGACGACGAGGTTATCAGGTTTGACTTTGGCGAGATCCGACTGGACATCCGGGGGTCGACCATCAAGGAATGGGGGATACAGGAATTAAAAACGAACCTCGTATGAAATAGCAAACGCAGTACCCGCTGCCATGGACTGGTTCTGAGTATGAACTGCTCAAACAGGGCCGTTCGGGTTCCCGTGAGCGAGATAGGGGGGCACGAACATGAGCACAAACTGACGGTTTGGCGAGGAGATACAGTTGCTATCCGTCGGCGGTTTCCCGCCCAGGTTGCCCAAACCATAATTATCGGGATGATGCATCCCGTCACCCCAATCAGTTAGCTTTGCGTGAGGGTTAAGTGAGGTGTAGGCGCGGTTCTCTGCTAGCTCCACGGTGAAGGATTTGCCAGGGTAGCTTCAGAGCCCAAAGACGATCGTGGCAGAAAAGTGAACCCAGGCATGTAAGGAATTGCACACAAGCAACACGTCAAGTGAACGTACAGCTCTAAGAATGCATCAGGTTCAGGTGGAAACTGGTCGCACTACCCACATCATGGTGAGCACCAGAGCGTACTTGAAGGAGCCGAAACAGTTACATTATTCTCATGGTGCATCCAGAATTCATTGTACGCCAAGTTGTAGAGGGGCTTGACAGCCGCGTTGCTATTGAGGTTGTCCACCCCACGCACATTTCCCTGCCGACGCAAAATGTAAGATGGAGCAGTTGAGTATGAAGAACGGAACATTACTTTAAGACAGTACATCGATGAATGGAATGGAGCCATGTGTGCATGGGTGAGACCAGCCAGGGCGATAGAGACCCAAACCCCGAGGTTGGATGAATGAGTGCGCATCGTTCAAACGAAATTCAGGGACAAGGACGTCGATGCCGATTTCAAGTGCAAGTTGGTCCGTCATGAGCCATGCCTTTGAGATATATATGCGCTGTAGAATCGCGAATATCCTGACACAATCGCAACCTCTGGTTAACCATAGCTGTTGACAGTGGTGGCTGTCACGAGCACGTAGTATCACTAGGATATGAGTTGGCGCCTCAAGTCAAAGTTCGCGCAATTGTCCGAGCGGTGAAAATGAAGTTCTACGCGCATTTGATCATTTCTATGGGTGCATGGAGCATGCACTCAACCTTCTAAGCGTGACATCGAACGTCACCATACCAGAGTCGCCTTGGATACAGAGTACTGTAAGTCGTGCATCTTGTCAAAATCTGTACATACCAACTGAAAGATGAAACTCAACACTATTTTCCGGTGCCAATGCCATTTGCACGTCAGCTGAATTGTCTCAGGCAAATGGAAGCAGTATCGACGATGAAATTATGAAAAAGTGGCCGATCTGAGTCACATGTGCTGTGGCGGTGAGGGTTGCCATGGAGGGTCCGAGCCGTCGGCTATAAAATGCGGAATAATGAGCGAGAAAAGTGGAGATCGGTATTGTTGGAAGAATAGGTGCCGAAAAGTCGTCGGCGAGCCCACTTGCTTTCTGAACTGGTTAATCCTTT
The DNA here is from genome assembly GCA_038088995.1 of Guyanaporus albipodus. Taxonomy (NCBI): domain Eukaryota; kingdom Fungi; phylum Basidiomycota; class Agaricomycetes; order Boletales; family Boletaceae; genus Guyanaporus; species Guyanaporus albipodus. The sequence goes on along the minus strand of JBBPKA010000055.1, from coordinate 3,141 downwards.
TGATCTTGCGTGCGTGACAGTTGTCCCTTGGGTTGTTCCGCATCTTCTTCTGAGGATTTGAGGGCGATCCCGACTGGTTCTGACTGGTCCTAGTCATCGGTTACCCCAGTTACCAGCTAACCGATTCCCTGAAGAGGCCTTGTTTGGTGACGTCACCGCCTGTATGTGTGGTGAAACGAGGGCAGGCAACGACTGACTATCCTTTCGTTTGTATTCAAACGCTGATTGGTGCCCATCCCGGTCGCGAGACAGAATTTGATTTTGAAATGGGTCTAGTAGACAACGCAAGGGAAAATGGACAGGCGAGGATAAGTATGAAAGAGAGAAAAGACGAACGAAACGAAGAGTCGATGGCCCCCGGCTTCCCATTGAGCTATTGTTGTTTTTCTAACTACATACCCTTGATGTACTACACCATCCTGCGTCCTCGACGTGGCGCGGTCAGTGATCGTCATATGCACACCGTGTTAGCGTTCAAAGGATCTACCGTTTTACCTCGTATTTTTCCCATCCAACCTCGTCAAGCTTTTCTACCTTTCCCAGTACCTCCTTTTCCAGGTCTTCGAGATATTCCTTCATCGCCGTGAAGAGATGAGGCATTCCTGCGCCAAGAATACGAACTGCCAATAGGCCGGCGTTCATGCCACCGTTGATCGCGACCGTCGCGACCGGTATTCCACGCTGTGCAAAAAAAAGGCATGAAACGCAGGCATATGTCATGACCGCTGATAAAAGAGGGGGGGAAAAGGTCGTACCGGCATCTGCACGATGCTATGCAGCGAGTCCACCCCATCCAACGAGCTACCCTTCACTGGGACACCTACTACCGGAACACTGGTCATCGCCGCGACCATCCCAGGCAGGTGGGCCGCACCGCCGGCGCCGGCCACAATGACTCGAAGTCCGCGCGCCTGCGCACTGCGCGCATACGAGATCAGCCTGTCAGGTGTGCGATGTGCAGATACGATCGTAAGCTCGTACGGAATGTTGAAGCGGTCGAGAACGCGCGCAGCAGGAAGAAGTGTAGGGAGGTCTGAATCAGAGCCCATTATAACGCCGACAATCGGGTGCGCGCTCGGGTGTCCACTCCCGGGAACCGGCGGCAGAGAGGCATATGTGTCAATCTCCGCTTGCGTGCTGGGAATGGGGAGAGCAGACAAGAGGGGTCGGAGGCGTGTGCGCAGGTCAGCATCTGTGTCTGCGACGAGGGTGACATGCCCCATTTTTCGACCTCGTCTGCACTCGGATTTACCGTACAGGTGAATTGTACAACCGGGAGCAGAGAGTGCGGTAGTAACGAAAGCCCGTATGGGCTCCATAGAAGTAGAGCTGCCAATGATGTTGAGCATCGCGGCGGAGGGGACTTTGAGGGAAGTGCTTCCGAGGGGCAATCCAAGGATGGCGCGAAGGTGGTTATCGTACTGGGAAGCGTAACATGCTTCGATAGTGTAGTGGCCAGAGTTATGGGGACGCGGGGCGACTTCGTTGATATATATAGTCCCTAAAGTAATGGTGTGGTCAATAGGTGGGCGTGATGAGGGCATAAATGCTATGTGAATATGTACCATCCTGCGTGAGGAACATCTCAACGCCAAAGACGCCTGCGCCTTGGAGTGTTCGGACTACGGACTCAGCGACATGCTGTGCACGGGAAGCAACAAGGGAATCACGGCTGCGGAGAGGAGCAAATACGAGATGGCAAATGTTGTCCCTATGAACGGTCTCGACGGCAGGGTAAGAGACCACATCTCCGTCAGTAGTGCGTACCACCATGACTGCAATTTCCTTGATAAAGGGGACCCATTTTTCCGCATATAACGGACGATTAGAGAGCGTTTGCAGTGCCTTTTCCGCTTGATCAAGTGTCTGGACTGCAAAGTTTCCTCGACCGTCGTACGCGAGCGTCCGGCTTTTGAGCATAAAGGGGAGACCAAGCTGAGCAGCAGTTGCCTCTATTGCCTCAATCGTCTGTTTAACCTCGAGAAACTCGGATACAGGGCAACCATTTGCGCGCAAGTGCGTCTTTTGTTTGAACTTGTCCTGGATGACAGCGATCGTAGAGGGGCTTGGATGAATGACGGCCCTCGCTCCTGGTGTCGACTCAATATCCTCCAATACTTTTACGTCAACGTGCTCAATCTCCACAGTGATAACATCTACTTTAAGCGCGAGCTGTTTGATCTTTTCTGGGTCGGCGAACGAACCGTCTATGTGGGCAAGCGGGAGCGAACGCGGTGCGATGACCTGTTTTGCAGGAGCTGATTCACCTACATCAAGAACGACGAGGTCTATGTTGAGCAAAGAGGCGGATGCTGCGAGCATGCGGCCCAGCTGGCCACCGCCTGTTAGGCTCAAACATATCAGAAATCTTCTGAAGCAAGCATGCGATGAACGTAGTGATCTACGTATAGGTAGTAAGAACATAGCAGAACGTTTATGAGGAAGAGAAAATGCTCACGCGCACCGAGGACGCCGACGACCTTGTTGCTCATCGTCACTGGGATAGATCCAGTCGAAGGACAATCCGAGGGCACCCGTGCGATCATATGTTACGTAATATAAATCACAGGCGTTGCACTGCTTGTTCGAGGCCACAGCGCAACGCGGTCCCTCGAAAGATTTTTAACGGACACTACATTTCGTTCATATGTTATTCACAGTTCCACATGTAGGTAAAATCGTCCATGAGCGCCTCTGATATCGACATATGACACCGTGCAGCATACATCAAGAGTCCACACAATATGGGATCACAAACTCATCCTGAAGCGACAGAATGCCACCTCTGGGGCATCAATAGTACTCGTCTCATTCTTTTTATCGTCCTCGGTAGAAGCAACACAGGTACGCTCACTGCAGCCAGTATCAGTCCGCATCACAATCCCAATTTGGAGGTGCAAAACTTACGAATTAGCCACCTCCTTCAACGATAACGGCGAAGGAACACGACAGGAGCGATGTGGCTTGTAGAACGTGTCCATATCCAGGATCACTTGCCGAATCGCTGCGATCGACATCCGTCTCATAGGATTCTCATCCCAGATCCGACGAAAGAGCACCTCCACCGACTCTGAGATTCCCGACGTGCGCAAAAGGTGCCCCTTCTTCCGACGAAACTCTTTGTACTCCATGTCCCTCTCC